>PVHT020000141.1:394839-418669 GCA_004024745.2 Catagonus wagneri
TATTTTGCATCTCTTCTTGTTTAATTTTTACAGCTTGTATTTCTTTGCTCAGTGTTTCCTGTAAGTGATCAATCTTTGCCTCCAGTCTATTTCCAATGCCTTGCATCATTTTCAGCATCAACAGTCTAAAGTCTCTTTCTGGGAAGCTGATAATCTCCTCATCACTGAGCTGTTTTTCTGGGCTTTTCTCTTTCTCCCTTATCTGAGTTAGAGTTTTCTGTCTTTTCATTTTTGTAGGCTTTTGGTGTGGTGACCTTTGTGTCGGCAATAGAGTTGTAGCCTCTCTTGGTTCAGGTGTTTGCCTCCCCTGTGGCTAAAGTTGGTATGGAGGGGGTTTGCTGTAGGCTTCCTGATGGGAGGGAGTGATACCTGCTCACTGGTAGGAGGGGTTGATTCCTCTCCCTCTGATGGGTAGGGCTTTGTCTCTGGATGAGATTAGAGGCTGGCTATGTGCCTGAGGGATCTTTAGGTAGCCTGTTTACTGATGGGTGGGGCTGAGATCCCACCTGGATTGTTGTTTGGCCTGGGGTTTCTCAGTGCTGTTGGGAGGGACCAGATTTTCCCAAAAATGGCCACCTCCAGAGAAATGCAGGCTGCTGAATGTCCCCGAGAGCTTCACCTCCAATGTCCTTCCCCCACAACAAGGCACATTCACCCCTGTTTTCCCAGGAGATCCTCCAGGAATTGCAGTTAGGTTCCACCCAGATTCCTCTGGAGACTGCTTTGCCCTGGGACCCAGTGCACATGAAAGTCTGTGTGTGCCTTTCAAGAATGGGGTCTCTGTTTCCCCCAGTCCTGTGGAGCTCCTGCACATAAGCCCCGCTGGCCTTCAATGCCAGATGCTCCGGGGGTTCTTTCTCCCTGTGCCTGATCCCCAGGTGTGGGGATTTGACGTGAGGCACAGAACTCTCAGTCCTGTAGCTGAGTCTCTGTGATGCAGTTATTTTCCAGTCTGTGGGGCTTCCCACCCGGGAGGTATGGGGTTGCTTCTATCGCGTAATCGCCCCTCCTACCTCTTGATGTGGTCTCCGCTGTGTCTTCTGGAGCAGAGTATCTTTTTTGGAAGTTTACAGTCCATTTGGTTGAAGGTTGCTCGGCATTTGGTTGTATTTTTGCTGTTATTTGGGAGAGAAGTGAGTTCCAGTCCGTCTATTCTGCCATCTTAATCCCCTTCCAAGAACGTGTTATTTAAAAAAGCTAAGGTTGGTGATAGAGAAGCTCGTTTAGGAATATTGCCTTAGTCTAGATGAAAAATGAAGATACTTTGGACTAGGGTGGAACACATGGGGACAGAAATGAATGGAGCTGAGATATATTTTGAAGTAAAATTAATAGAACTTGCTCATAGGTTGGATACACAAAGTAAAAGGGACAGAAGAATCAAACTTTGGGTTGAGTTACTAGGGGACTAATGATGCCCGTTAGGGAGAAGGAAAAAGCAATACCTTACTTTCCAATCCTTTTATGAGTCCAAATTGCAATGGTTAAAATAATTATGGCTACTGATTATCATTATATACTTTATCAGACCCTTTAAGTTATTATTTCAATTAACCTAATTGACAGTCTTGCAGAGCAGTGTTATAATGGCCATTTTACACATGAGAAAACTGACATTCAGAACAGTATGTATCTTTGCCAAGATATCAGTCTGGGAGTGAAAAGAACACAAGTCTATTTGGCTTGTAAGTTGGATTCTAAACTTCCCAAGGGTAAAGTTTGTGGCTATCTGGCTTTCAGTTATAGCTCCATATCTAGGTCCCCATTTGACATATAGTATATTCTGAATATGTATCTAATACTTAAATACATGTAATTTCTACGAAGGCTTCATGCTTCTGAGAAATCCCTAAGTATATTTCTTTCTAATTGACATCTTGAGTACTGGTACTCTTTCAGTAGATTCATAGGGCTGTGCTTCAACTGCTGCCCCACTGAGAGCTCTTTATCACTGATGAACTGCTCTAGTTATATTTCTGTCTCTACACCTTTCTTGTAGAAAGAAGTGTGGGCACAGCGCACTGACAAGGAGGGACCATAAAAATGTCAACTAGGACTCAGGTCTTCAAGGCCAATTCAGGAAGATCTAGAAAAGACACACTGAGATAAAGGATCTCCTGATGGCTTGGTCACTGCCTCCACTTCTGCCAACGCCTCCAAGCCCAAGGTCTTTGGACTCTTAGATTTTTTTTTTTCGGGGTGGTGAGAATCATCCATACTCTCATTATATTCCCCAATAGGGCTTAGGTTATCCTAGGAGACTCATTACAGCATCCTTTTTCAGCAATAAAATAGACCAGCTGCAACGTATTCTAGCCACAGTCTCCATTCCTGACACTCGGTGCTAGAAAGTGCTATTTAAGCCACTACTTGTCAAGACAAAACCTGTTTCTGCACCATATCCCTAGTCATATGATCAAAACAAAGGCTTAAGTATGGGCCTCAAAGAGATTCTGTGCTACTGCATTTCACCTGAGTTTTAATACTGGCTCCCCTAAAAATCCCTGCTCAGAGCACTATGACCATAAAAAAGCATGCTTTATTCCATGGATTTTACTTCCTCTGCTCCCACTGGTAGCTTCTTTTTGTCTTGAGGTAGGGAGTATGTGTCAAACTCAGGTTCACTTTACACTCTAGAAGACTTACAGTAAACACAATCTTAGTATAAGCCTACAGCCTCTGGGCAGATAGGCTCTATAGAACCCACTTCTTCAAGGACATCATACCTGGCCATCCTCATGCCAACTCTGCTTTCTTTCCCAGCCACTGAGCTAGATAAACTCCCTAATATCATCCCTCATCAATGCTGTCCTCATGGCTTAAGTTCTGTAACCCCTCTAAGAACACTCAGCATCCCATACATACCTTCTTCACAAAAGACCAACAGTACATCACAGTAGATCCCCCTCAAGGTCCCAATCCACAGCAATGAATAAGATTCTCAACTACAACATTTGCATTGGCAATACCACTTGGGGTTGGTTTACTGTCCGAAAGGAATATGATTAAAGGATATGCACACCTGGATGTCATTATCCATCATTCTGGGGCAGGTTTCCAATGCTGCCGTAATGGTAGGACATCCATGCCTTGTTGAAGAAGGCACTCAAGAACAGAATAAGTGTCCAGTTTATCCAGAGCACTTTGAACATCAAGAGAGGTAAAGCCATACATGTATCAGAGCTACTGGCTCTCAAGGAAAGTCCCCAGCAACGAACTGTCACCTACTATATATCCTCCACTCTGTGAGCTCTTTTGCATGTCTTCCAATTGAGACCAGCTTGTTTGAGTCCTGGAACAGCCCCATGGCCTCTCATGCATGTCTTTTTGGATCTGTCATCCCCTGTCATCTGTCCCTATGGCCCTATGAACTGTATGTTTATGCCCCACTCCTATTCATAGGTTGAAACCATCATTTGTAATGCTATGGTATTAGGAGGTGAGGCATTAGGGAACTGATTAGGTTTAGACTGAGTCGGGGGATGGAGCCCTCATAATGTGATTAGTGTTTTTACAAAAGAGAGACTACAGCTTGCTCTCTTTTTGCCTTAAGATACAAAAGAAGGTGACTGTCCATAAACCAGGAAAAGGGCTCTTACCAGACACCGAATCTGTCACCACTCTGATCTTGGACTTCCCAGCCTCCAGGATTGTAAGAAATAAATGTTGTTTAAACCACCTCATCTATAGTATTTGGTCACAGCAGCCCTAGCTGACTAAGACATGCAATAACCCAGTGTCTGCTATTAGCACCATTCCGATTGTACATCCGAAGTTAAGTCTGATATCCTGTCCGGATTTCTTCACTTTATGATCGCTGCTTTTGCTATCACAGGTCTTATCTCAGCTTGCCCCTGAGCCATGGTGTCACTGAGATAAAATACTAAATGCTTTTAAAGTAGAAAACACATTTTAGCTCTAATCCTATCCTCTATGTGTTGCAGAAGATGAAACTGTAGAGGTTAAGTGATTTATCCAGCATCATAAAGTGATTTGATAATGACCAGAACACAGGCTGTCTGACTCATAGAACAGTGATCTTCACACTAACCATGCCATCCCATTCTTAGAAAACATGTTCAGCAAGGGAGGAAACTCCAAAGAGGGTCTATTGTTAACATTTGAGTTTGGGAACAAATGACTCATCTTGTAGGTTAGGTTCTGTTCTGGGAAACTCTACAAGCATTGAAAAAAGATGATAATAGCTGATGTTTATAGAGAAACACATCCAGGTCTTTTCATCTTTAAAAGTTTCTGCAATACTTAAATTAAATCCTCGTGGGATGAAATAGATGAAATCTTTTCTTTTCTTTAAACCCAATTAACCAACACACAAATAAGTTTCCACATTTCCTCAGTACTCTTGGGTGGAAAATACATAAAACATAGTTAAGGAATTTGGAAGAGGAATCTCTTTAGCAAATAAAATGTCCCAACCCAGTGGGTGTGGGGAAGAAGCTCTCTTACTGCATAAAGAGTCTTCCCAAAGTCAAATGCCTGCTAATCTGTTCCAAAGTTGACATTCTCAGGGTTAAGAGAAAAAAGAACCAAACGATGATTCAAACAGAATGAAATAATGCCCTTTGGAGCAATACAGATGCAACTAGAGATTCTCACACTAAGTAAAGTAAGTCAGAAAGAGAAAGACAAATACCATATGATATCACTTATATGTGGAATCTAAAATATGGCACAAATGGTCCTATCTACAGAACAGAAACAGACTCACAGACAGAGAACAGATTTGTGGTTGCCAAGGGAGAGGCGGAGGGAGTGGGATGGATTAGGAGTTTGGGGTTAGTAGATGCAAACTATTACATCTAGGATGGATAAGCATTGAGGTCCTACTATATAGCACAGTATCTTGGGATAGACCATGATGGAAGATAACATAAGAAAGGAAATTGTATTTATGTATATGTGTGTGTGTGTGTGTGTTTATATGTACACACACATGTATGTAAGAATATGACTGGGTCACTCTGCTGTGCTGCAGAAATTGGCACAACACTGTAAATCAGTTATACTTTAATAAAAAAAACAGGTTAAAAAAAAAAAGATTTGTGGCTACACAGTCTCTCCCCATCTGAGTACTTCTCTGCATGGGAATCCTCTCTACAGGGTCAGGAGCAGTCCAGGCACTGTCATGAGCATCTTCATAGATTTATTTGTAAGGCAAGAAAGATTAAATTCCACATACTCATTCAGCAAATCAACAGAGGGACTAAAGTTGAAACTCAGATATCTGAATTTCATTCTTTTGCTTCAGTTTTGGTTGAGCCTTGAACATTTGTGCTTTCAAATCAATCTTTTCCACAGAATTTTGAGTAGTCTCATCAATTATGTTGCTATGAGATAAATGTCTATACTTAAAATGTACACCTACTCTAGGGCCCTTATGTAATAGGTCCATAAAATTTTATACTCACATTTTGTTCACTTGAAGTTCTTATACTGATGGTTTAAGAGCTGTCAAGAATAGAAAAAAGACGCTGACAGGGACCTTAGAAGTCTATGATCTTTTTTCTCCAACTGGCTGAGGCAATTTACAAAGGGTTTAGCTTGGACTAATCTGATCCTGGTAAATAATTTTCCCTTATGGCAATCTACATGTGTCTGACTTAATAAGCCTTTCTTACTATCCTATTAATTACAGACTTGGGCAATAAGTGAAAAAAAAAAAATAGCCCATGGTGCTGGAGTCCACGATATGCTGTCCATGCTGCCATGACAGCTGGAGGATGGCAAAACTGTCAGGACTGAGAGTCATCAACTAAGACATCGGTGAGTGTGACTGCCATCCAGCATTACCAGTTCAGTCACAGCCCAGGAGACAAGTCATTTGGACAGCCAGATGAAATTTGAAAACTCAGGACAACATTAGAAGCAGTCTGAGATATACTCTCTGCTTCTCAGCGCACAACTTGCAAAATACCCAGAATTTCTCTATTTTGGCCCACCAAGTCTTTCACAGCTTTATTTAAAATCTGAGTGCAATTTTTCATAGTTGACTGTTTCTTTCATTATAAGATGTCATTTGTGGGTTTAGAGTGCAGATGTATACTGATTAGACTATTACCAGGTGGACCATGCATCCTGGTTTTCCCAGGATAGTCTTAGTTTAAAGCCAGCTGTCCCAAGGTAATTGCTAACATTTCCCCCTTTCATTCATACTGGTTTCAACAATACATTATACTGTCCAATTACCCATTACTAATGACCAGTAATGTGGAATTCTTCTATCAAGCACTGGTCACACTAACAATTTTGATCTTTGAAAATGTTTTCCTTTCACTGAGCATCATTTTGATTGAGGTTTCTTTCCAGATGGGTTTGTTGCAGCTGTGTTCTTCTGCAGCTTCTTTCCTGCATTCTGTATTATTGTTTCGACTTCAGTGATGTGCAATTAGGCCTACATAATTCTGTTTTCACCTCTGATGCTCTTAAATCAAGTGAAAAAAAATTATAAGTGATGGTAATCAACGTAAGTCTGGCCAACTTTTGGACCAGCTCAACCTAGAATTACATTTGGAAGAAATATGAGTCTAACAACTAAAAATAATTAAAGAACATTTACATTTTTACAGTGGTCTATTAAAAAAATGCCACTTAATGCTGAATATTTCCCCACCTCGCTCACACACACAGTCTTTTTTCCCCAGGCATTCAATAAGGAGAAGATTGTTCTCAAGGGATTTCCTCTCAGTCTAATTCACAGTACAAGGAAATTAGAGCAATTTCAACCCTTACGGGTTGCCAAAAGAAGGCAACTGTAATTGGGGATTTTTATCAGATAAATTACCAAATGACTTTAAAAAAAAAAAACTCATGAGAATTGTATCTCTGTTAAGTATAAAGACAGAATCAGAACGAATGATGAGCAGAATTCTTTCAGTGAGATCTAAAGGAAGAATTGCAAGACATCATTTAGAATGGCATGCAATCAAGTGGTGAGAGAGGAAAGGGATTACCACTTAATCAGTGCCTTCCAAAATCGGTAGAAGACACCAAAGACCTCACTTCTGTCACATAAAGTTCTGAGAGACAGATGTCATCTCTATTCTCCAGTTCAGAAAATGGACCCAGAGAGATTCATGAACATCTCAAGGTCACGTAGTACAGAAGGGACAGAGAACAACAGCTGAGTCTCAGCATGATGAATGTTGACCTGTAAGGGAGGAAGCCTCTATCTGCCATGAGTTATCATGAACAGAAGAAAGTAAAAGCACACAAGGATCTCAATACAATGGGCTCAAATTCTCTTCTTGGAAGTTCAAAATCAGTACAGAGCTCACAGCATTTTTCATCTTCCTCCCGAATTTTCCAGAAATACAGCTGATTTCTTTTAAATGAAAAACAGGAGTATTTTAAGATTAATCATGGACTACCCCTAGGAGGTAGCACAAAAGTAAATCAGAACATCTATTCACCTACAGATCAGCATGTTACTAGAGAAAATTACAGCAACCTAAGAGGCAGAAGAGAAAGCATACACTTGACCTGATAGAAGAATGTGTCCTCTAGGAGCCCTTCTTTCATGACGGACATAATCTGACACTGGTCTATTCTAATCCATGTACTGTGGAGCTGAGTTCTGAACAAGAGCTG
Source organism: Catagonus wagneri (assembly GCA_004024745.2). NCBI lineage: Eukaryota > Metazoa > Chordata > Mammalia > Artiodactyla > Tayassuidae > Catagonus > Catagonus wagneri. The sequence goes on from PVHT020000141.1 coordinate 402,448, forward strand.
TCTAACCTCCTAGGACATGTCTCAGTGATGATGAAATAGTGGATATGAATAATTATATAGCTAATCCCATAGGTCCAACACAGGCAAGATGTTCTTAATTTTTTTTTAATCAGGCCTGAGGTCTCTTTGGAATGGTAATAATTTTAATGAGTACAGATACTTTAATATCTGTTGACTGACAAAATAACATATGTACATAAAGATTCAAAGACCATTTTCGGAAACTCCAAAGTCCAGAAGGTTGGAATTATTGAGGTAGATCACACTATATAAGTGTAGTTAAATCTTATAACTATTTTTGATCATTCTTTCATGAGCATTTGATTGTCCTACTAGGATCATATAACTACTTTAATAGCTTTACTAACCCAGTCCTGGCCCTTTTGATATTTGCAATATATTCTGCTCCCTCATCACTTAACATAGTGTATTGATGGCAAAATACATGGAGTTGAAGATGCTGTAAATCAGAAGAGATTCACCTTTACCTTTAATTTAGTGACTTGTTTTATAATAAGTAAGAATAATACAATGAATTTTATTTATTGAACACCTACTACTTACAATATACAGATCATAGGGTTTATAAACTTTACCTGTCTTCTTCACAACAAATCTGAAAGGTAATATTATTAACTACACCTTTTTTTCCCTATGTAAATAAAAGCTGAGCATCAGAAAAGTTAAGCAACTTTCTCGAGGTAACACAGAGAGCAAATAGTAAGACAGAACTTTAACCAAAGTTTTTCTAATCACTCTGTAACTATTAAGAAGCAAATAACATAAGTATAATCCTATGAGAGCAGTCTATTTAAACATCAGGAATACTTATTTATATATAATTCACACATAACATGCATATATATCATATATTAAGTACAAATTAGATTTTTCTAGAGTCAAATACAGTCTAGGAACCTATGAGAAGAAACAGCTTACAGATGCAAATGCATGAATCTAGCCTAGCTTAAGTTATTGCACGTGTCTTATAACTTGCTTTTACGCTTACAAATCAGTTTAATTTTCTGGAGCCTTATGATTCCCAAAACAAGTAAACAAATATATTATAAATAGTCCTTGCTTTGGAATTCCTTTTCCCATCGACTGAACTCTTTCACGTTTTTAACTGGTTACGATAAAATAAAAAGTAACAAAATTATCTTTAAAAATCAGGCTTTTCATTTATTGTTCATTCAAATTAATGAAAATGTGATATATACAGAATAAGACTGAACTTGAGCTTTTCAATGGTTTATGCAGACTAAAAAATAGTGTCTAACTATATTTATTCACAGTTTCCCTAATTTTCAGGATACACAAGGATAGACAAAAAAAAAGGTCTCTTATTAGAAAAAACAAATTCACTCATACCATTTAGGATATTTATATTTTAAAATATATATTTAATTTCTAAAATGATTTACAAACAAATATTTATGATCTTAAAACATTTGGTTAAGTTTGAGGGTTTTCCTCAGTACATCCATGAAAAGTATCATTCCTTGTTATATGTGTAAATCTTTATATAGTGGTACTGCTATTTCCACCCCACGCATTTCCAAATTATGTACCAATTTATGAAACTTAGAGACAGAAATGCCCAGTTTCTGTCCTCTGGAAACAGAAATGCCAAGTTTCTGTCCTTTGGAATTTACTTAGTTTCAAGAGTCCCTATTTCTATAAAGCGTCCCAACATTCTTTTCATCCTTTGCCTGTCTTCATCCAAGCTATTTTTCATTCTGCCTCTTAATTTGTAAAAATGTTATCCATTGTTCATTGTTTAATCTATTTCTGTCACTGCCAGAACATCTTTTGTATCTTCCTGACTCATGCCTCGCTTGGCTCTTTTTCTCTCATCTCTTAGAGTATGCATTCCAGTACGTACCACTGGATACAGAATTAGAGCAATCCAGCCTTATGATGAATTTCATAAGTTCATCTAATAGAATGTTCCCATTTTAAAAACAAGTAAACAGGTTAAGAAAGGCTAAATGACTTTCTCAGCATCTGCATACACAGCAAGTTTCTGAACAGACTTTGTAGCCAGTATTTTTTCTCCCATGCCACTGGCTATCAATCTCACTTACCACAACACAATATTTACTTATATAGAGGCATATTAGTATTAAAAGCATAGACTATGGAATCAAGCTATTAGGGTTCAAACCCTAACTCTACCTCTGATACTTCTTATATGTTGGTCAATATTTATAGCCACCTCTAGACTGTAGACGGAGCTTATGTTTCATTTGTTCATCATATATTGGCCAAATTCCTATTGACCAATTGCTCTGGGCCAGGCTTTGCTAGGTGCTAGGAAGACCAGGATAAAGGGTCATGACTCCAGCCCTCAGAGAATCAGGTACCCAAAAGAAATCACATGAAAATAGCATAAAAGGGGTGTGTGGGAAAAAACAATGGCCATGGAGGAGCAAGGAAAGCAGCCAGTGCACCTGGCAACCAAGATGCTTCACAGAGAGAGTAACCCTAGAATGGATACCTAACAATGAGAAGTACCCCAACATCGAGTGCCTTCCTTGGTATAGAATAGCCCCGAAGGAAATGTTTGATAAATGGAGGAATGGAATGTGTCTTCCCCTGCGCTAGAATAGGGGGAAATAGACACTTGAGAGAAATACAGGAGGAGAAGGCACTTCTCTTGATGATGGACTCTTGAGCTCTGCAGAGAGCCCTTACTTATCCAGGCAATAACCATTTATTGAACTTTTCACGAGGCTGTCAGATTGTTTGAGGCAGCAGAGCTTCCAGAAGCTCTAACCACAGAAGGCTGGATATTTGTATAAAATGAGACAAAAGGAGTTCCTTCCAAATCTCAGGTCCGCAGATACATTTCTGAATAGACTTTTCAAAATCTGGAAGATCCTATCTACTCAGTAGCAAGACAAACCCAGAGGACACCTCCTTCTGCTGCTTCAGAACAATATCCCTGAAGCACCTTTCCTCAGACAATTAAGCAGGCTCCATTCTGAGAAAGGTTGGGTGTGACACACATGCCTCCTGCCAAGCAAATTCTATGGCGGATGCATGAGTGGACTAAAACTATCTCAGAAAGGACCTTTCCCTTTTAAAAGGTCACTGCAGCAAACATAATAAAACTGTCTCATATAGCATGTTCTTCTTCCAACTGACATGCTTCAAAAGTGCATTAACTGAGGAGATACTCTGAGCTCCACACTTGGCGAAGAGGCTTTCTGAATTTCAACATCCTCTTGGGTGCTCAGGGGTGTGTCACATAACATCATTTTCGGAAATTCTGTTCTCTCCTCTGGAACTGACTCCTGCTTTTGTTTTGCCTAAATTTTATTTTCACAATTTCTTCCTGTGATTTACATTTTCATATGACATACCATATTTTATACCAGTGACAGAGGCATTTTCTATACCTCTTCTCTATAGCAAGACCCTTCCAAAAGTTTGCCCTGGCCAACAGCTACTTTCTGTGCCTCTTCAGTGATTTCACTAAAATCAAATGATCTGAAATGTGATTTTTCTAGTTGTGAAAGGAGAAAAAAGTAAGAAAGTAAGTGAAAGCAAATAGCTGATGACTGGGAAGCTAAGAGTGCTTTAATTCATGGTCACTGTAGTGCTTGCTTTAAAACATCAATAGTGAAAGTATACATGGTATACAACACTGTATGTGGCAAACCAGTGTATGGGTTTAGTTCTACTTTTACAGATCATAGGAAAAATGGATCAAGTCTGAAACTGTCTGTAGCACTTGTGCCTTGGGGGAATGTGTAGATATTAGGTAAGTAAAGAAAGTTCCAAAACCAATGTGATCACAAAATGATATATTGAAAAATAGGTGTTTGCAGCAAGAGAAATTCCAGAGATCAGGAGTGCACTACACACTCAGAAGTAACATGATATTTGAATTGTTTTAATAATTGGCCATAGATCTGGTGTTTATTTAAAGAAAATATTTTAAATCTTAAAATAACAGGAAACAAAGCAAAATCAAACAAGCAAAACCACAGTCAAAGGACTGAAAGCCCATCCATTGATTTAGTGGTGCCTTAGTTAAGTAATTATTGCAATTCAGGAAGATAGTACATTCTGCCTCTACTCCTTTGAAAGATTCCATTAAATATTTATATATTAAATGTATAAATCTACTTATATAAATACTATATGTGAACATACTATTTATATACCATGATAAGACAAAAAAGAGTAAGTGTCTAACAGTAAAGAAGAGGGTGCAGTGTGATGGTGCTGATGTGGGGGAAGGGGGGAGGGCTTATAAGGGACTATTATTATGAAAAGGCCAAGGAAGCTGCAGTTCAAAATATGCTACAAAGTACCTGCAGAGTTTGGGGGAGGTCTACACAGGAATCTCAGGGGGTTAAGAAATGAAATGTGCAACTGAAAACAGAACCCAACCTAAGTTCTTTATATGAAAAGATAGGTATTCTGTTCTCTTCTTTAGCACATGTCCACTCTGTACCCCCAGAAAACAAATAGCTGCATTAATTCTAGGCAAATAACAAAACACTACGACTAAAAGTACTAAAGTAATAATAATAATAACCCCAAATCGAAATCTAAAACAAGACTATAGCAGATTTAACCTGTAACAACATGAAACCCAGAATGTGCATCAGGGCTAGGAGCTGTGAGTCCGGGATGAAGCGGGAAAGAGGAAGATTCGTGGGGGCTGAGGGAGGCTAGAGTGAAAAGCCTAGATGATATAACTGAGAGTAAAATGTATGTAAGGGCATGCGAAAGGAAAAGAGAATAATAAAATGAAAAAGGCTTCACTGTAAGCAAATGAAGAACAAAGACACCGATTTGAACTTGGATGTTAGGAATCTTTTCAGTGAACTTGAGGTATGACACTGGACTCTTAAAAGTTTAAAAAACAATGTACTAACATACTTCTTGACCAAACACTAAATGACATTTACGTGATCATAATAATGTTCATACTGTTTATGGTTCTACATTCAAAGTTAACCTTTGGACAAAGACCTGGTTATATTTTTAGCAGGAAGTGAAAATATCAACACTTTAAAGACAGAAAGAGTAGATGACAGAATTAGGACCTGAAATGAGAGAGAAAAAGTCAGAGAAAGTGTGTCAGAGTAGGACTCTCATTGTATCTTACAGGGAATAAAGAGAGTGCTGAAAAGTATTAGAAGATTAAGATTCTACTCAAAGCTTACAATGATCTTACAATTACTCTTATAGAAGGAAAAGAATATTAATAGAAGAAGGAAAGTGAAGTACATGTAAGTAAAAATCCATTTTTCAAATTGCAGAGTGAACTGGTCTAAATCTGGTCAGTCAAGAAATTACTTTCTACCAGACTCCCTAAAATAAGAACCAGTAAAAAAGTAAAAAGAAATTAAAAAGATGCCTCTAGAGAGTAAGAATGGAATTGGGAAGGATGGAGCAGTACACACTTGTTTCTTATCAGCAGAAATCTGGTACTGCTTTGTAGTGTATTGGTATTAAGTAAATATACACGTGGGTGTATAATGGCTTTCATAGTAGTTACTGAGGGCATTGGATTTTTTGTGTGTGCTACACATGTATTGTACCAGATACCAGTATAAAGTAAGATCCTTATTTATTTTATAGGCTGTATATAACTTTTCCACATGGGGATATAAAGAAATGTACACACACACACAGGTATTTCTTTTGAGTTATGGTTTCCAGTTTCTGAAGTTTTTCTTCTTTTCCTATAAAGTTTCACCATTAGCAATTAAATCATCAGGACTAAATATAGTCCTTCACTGTGTTTGTTTTTTTTATTGCAAAATCTATGAAAGGTATAGAGCCTTAGGATGAAGTGGAACTCACCAAAGGGAGGATAAACAGCCCAAAAACACAAGGCAAGGAGCTGTGAAGATATTCTGTTTACTTCACTATTTCAATAAAGTCCTCTATCTTCACAGACATTGAGTTGCAGAATGTGGCAAGTTCTTAGCTTATACTTACACAGGAAAAGTGAAAAGTTCAAGAAGACTGAACTGATACTTAACCCAATGACCTAGAGGCCAGGGCATGTTTACCAAAGCAATCTCTTGAAGTTGGAAGTTTAAGAAACATGGAGGGGCTGGGTGGGGAGTGGAAAAGTCTCTAACTGTGAAACGTCTCACTCAGCCCTCTTGCTATATCTTGTTTTGACAAATTCACACCAAGTGGCTGATATTCATGAGGTGGCAATTAAATCACAAGCCTGGCCAAAAGATGAAGAATGACTTCAGGACACATGTTTACTGTTCCAGGCCATGTGCAAACCTTTGAACCTTTGTGAAGTTCAAACATGAAGGACTCTGTTTAAAGCAACAGGCCATTTCCCACTGGAGGGCTCAATACAAACTAAATGGGAAAAGAAAATCAGTAAATGATCAAATACAACATCCTTACATAGAAACAGCTTCACAACTCCAGATTATCTTAATTTTTGCATATAAGCACACTCTATAAAGAGCTCTCCTCTTCCAAGTATTAAATACTTGTCATATTAGGTTAGGAAAATGAATCGATCAGGTTTGGTTATGGGTCAGAGATAACATATGGTTATTCTGATTTCTGCCATCTTTATTTTGAAGAAGCCAAAATCTTTAAAGGTGGGTATGTGGAAACTATATTGGCTGACCCTTGGTGTATCTCCAGTTGTTTCAGGAGATAGCAGAAGATTCCGGATCCATTCTATGAATACTTGCAAGAGGTTTTGGAAGTCAGTCTATTCATTTATGCTAAAAAGTACCCTCATCTTCCAAATCATTTCACAATCTCTTTGCTGTCAGCAAAAAAGAAAAGTTTAGTTTTTACTTCGTTGGGACTTCTTTTTTAAGTTTTTCAAAACAAGTCTTACTTTCATTTTCTTTTTTTTTTTTTTTTTGTCTTTTTGTCCTTTTATGGCCGCACCAGCAGCATATGGAGGTTCTCAGGCTAGGGGTCAAATCAGAGCTGTAGCCACCGGCCTATGCCACAGCCACAGCAATGCCAGATCCAAGCCATGTCTGCGACCTACACCACAGCTCACAGCAATGCAGGATCCTTAACCCACTGAGCAAGGCCAGGGATCAAACCCCCAACCTCACGGTTCCAGTCAGATTCGTTAACTGCTGCACCACGACGGGAACTCCTACTTCCATTTTAATTTGCATTAAACATCCCAGACCAAGAACAATATTATTTCCCCTGGGTCTCCCATTTCCACTCCTTTTGCCATTTTGGGAAATGTAGCAAATAAACAGAAGTGTTTTCAATGTTAGGGGATTGCAATGAGTTGATTTCTGGGATTTGAAAATAAAGGATATATAGCAACATGGATGAAACTAGATATTCTCATACTAAGTGAAGTAAGTCACAAAAGAGAAAGACAAATACCATAAGATACCACTTATATGTGGAATCTAAAATATGACACAAATGAACAAAACAGAGCAGAAACAGACTCAAGGACGTGGAGAGCAAACATGTGGTTGCTAAGTGGGAGGGAGAAGGAAATGGGATGGATGGGGAGTTTGGGGTTAGTAGATGTGGTCTGTTACCTTTAGAATGGATAAGCAATGAGGTCCTACTATACAGCTCAGGGAATTATATCCAATATCCCATAATTAACCATAATGGAAAAAAAAAAGAAAATAAAGGATATGATTAAACAAACATAGAGTTAGACCAATAAACTACACATGTTTGATTTGAGCATTTGGCAACGTCCCTAAATGCCTATGAAGATTACATGGAAGTAATCTTAGGGCTGCAGGGCTGAAATGTGATGGAGATTGGATGAATCAATACTCTGACAGACAAAAGCCCAAATGGTTGTTATCATGCTGTTTTTTGAAGAGAGGAAGTTGGTAAACAAACGCACAGGAAAAGAAAAGGAACAAAACAAACAATGGATTGCCCGCTTTGGTTTAGGGACTAACAGAGCAGCTTCCTTGGCAAGGCCAGCCTGGTAGAGGGGCCACTGTTCAAACCATCTTAGTCGGAAAAGGAAACATAAGATCAACTCATGCCTACTGTTTTCCATCCATATTCTCTAGACATTTTCGGAAAACTTGGCACCCCCTATCTCTAATGTATAGGGAAAGAATGAATTTTTCTGGCCAACTCAAGTAATGTTCTCATTAGGCAGATGTATTTCTTTTTGTAAATTGATAATTTGGCACTCTGATCACAATTTAGATTCCCCTGCTGCTTGTCTCTGAACCATTGTTGACTTAAGCATCATAGCCTACATAACAGTTATACCTGTAAGTCAAAAATTTGGCATTGTGGTTTGCATTTAATACAGTACGTAACCTGTATTAAAATGAATCTGATTCTGAGATGGAACCAGCCCTACCTAACCTGCTAACAAAAATCCCAATTCTCAGCCTATAGTCCTGAAGGAATATGACCCTGTAACATGTCACCAAGGAAAACATCACCATATGTGGTCTATCTGGTCTTCCACTCTCTGATTATACTTGTGAGTTAAAGACAGAAGGAAGAAGCAATATTTTAAACAGCCTTGTGAGTATACAGCCATTCAAAGCAAGAAAATATGGCAAACTATGTAGTATGTCTTCCCATGGGCTCTGTGATGAGGAGGGAGAGAAGAGAAAAATATGGACTCAGATTATATAATTTGCTAAATGTGATTAGAGTATAACTTTAGGTTCTTCCATATTTGTCTTCTAAGTGGACTTCCCGTGTGGCTCACAACATATCTGTCTTCTGAGAAATGCTGTGCCTTACTGTAATCTCTAAAATAGCCAACAGAGATTGGACTAAGATGGCAGAATAGAAGGACTAGAGCTCAAATTCTCTCCTGAAAAACAGCAAAACTAAATGGCGAGCAGCCTTCAACCAAATGGACTGTAAACTTCCAAAAAAGATATTCTACTCCAGAAGACAAAGAGACCAAATCAAGAGGTAGGAGGGGTGATTATGCGATAGAAGCAACCCCATACCTCCCGGGTGGGAAGCCCCACAGACTGGAAAATAACTGCATCACAGAGACTCAGCTACAGGACTGAGAGTTCTGAGCCCCACGTCAAAACCCCATGCCTGGGGATCTGGCACAGGGAGAAAGAGCCCCCGGAGCATCTGGCATTGAAGGCCAGCGGGGCTTGTGTGCAGGAGCTCCACGGGACTGGGGGAAACAGAGACCCCACTCTTGAAAGGCACACACAGACTTTCACGTGCACTGGGTCCCAGGACAAAGCAGTCTCCAGAGGAATCCCGGTAGAACCTGACTGCAATTCTTGGAGGATCTCCTGGGAAGATAGGGGTGACTGTGGCTTGTTGTGAGGGAAGAGCATTGGAGGCGAAGCTCTCAAGAACATTTATCAGCCTGCATTTCTCTGGAGGTGGCCATTTCTGGGAAAATCTGGTCCTTCTCATCAGTGCTGAGAAGCCCCAGGCCAAACAACAATCCAGGTGGGATCATAGCCCCACCCATCAGTAAACTGGCTGCCTAAAGACCCCTCAGGCACACAGACAGCCTCTAATCTCATCCAGAGACAAAGCCCTACCCATCAGAGGGAGAGGAATCAACCCCACCAACCAGTGGGCAGGCATCAGTCCCTCCCATCAGGAAGCCTACAGCAAGCCCCGCCCATACTAACTTTAGTCACAGGGGAGGCAAAGGCCAGAACTAAGAGAGGCTACAATTCTATTGTTGGCAAAAAGCTCACCACACCAAAAACCTATAAAAATTAAAAGACAGAAAACTATAACACAGATAAGGGAGAAAGAGAAAAGCCCAGAAAAACATCTCAGTGATGAGGAGATTATCAGCCTCCCAGAAAGAGACTTTTGATGTTCATGCTGAAGATGATGCAAGGCATTGGAAATAAACTGGAAGCAAAGATTGATAATTCACACTGAGCAGTGAAATACAAGCTACAAGAAGAGATGCAAAATATAATAACTGAAATAAAAAATTCATTAGAAGCAGCCAACAGTAGAATACAGGAGGCAGAAGAACGAATCAGCGAGGTGGAGGACAGATTAGTGGAAATCACTAATGCAGAAGAGAAAAGAGATAAAAGATTGAAAGGAAATGAGCTGAGTCTCAGAGAACTCTGGGATAATGTTAAATGCACCAATATCCATATTATAGGGGTGCCAGAGGGAGAAGAGAGAGAGAAGGGGACAGAAAAAATATTTGAGGAGATAATAGCCGAAAACTTCCCTAATATAGGAAAGGAACCACTCAGTCAAATTCAGGAAGTGCAACGAGTACCATATGAAATAAACCCAAGGAGGAACACCCTGAGACACATATTAATCAAAATGACCAAAATTAAAGACAAAGAGAAAATTTTGAAAGCAGCTAGGGAAATGAAACAAATGACATACAAGGGAACCTCAATAAGGTTATCAGCAGATTTCTCATCTGAAACTCTACAGGCCAGAAGGGAGTGGCATGATATACTTAATGCAATGAAAGGGAAAAACTTCCAGCCAAGATTGCTTTACCCTGCAAGGCTCACATTCAGATTTGAAGGAGAGATCAAAACCTTTACAGATAAGCAAAAACTAAGAGATTTCTGCAACACTAAACCAGCTTTACAACAAATCTTAAAGGAACTTCTCTAGTTGGAAAAGAAAAGGCCACAACCAGAAACAAAACACCACAAATGACAAGGCTCACCAGTAAAGGCATATGTACAGTAAAGATACTAAATCATCCATGCACAACTATTCTACCAAAATCAGAAATCGTGAGAAGAGAACACAAATGCAGGACACTGGAGACGCACGTGCAATTAAGAAACTGAGCTACGATGGGAACTCCTGGATTGTGTCTTTATTCCAAAACTTTTGAGGAGGGATTTCATTAACATTCCAGCCAGATGGAATAAAACATGGAGGTTGAGGCTACTTTTAGAAATAGAACTGTTCTGTAGAAAAATGAGTGCTTTCGAATCAGGACACACCTAAAGCTCTTCCTGAGTCAGAGGTTATACCAGAGACAAAGAAAGCCAGGCTGAGTGATCTCAATTCCTGGATATATCAGGGTGTTTCTGAGTACTTTTTGCCTGAGTTACCCAGTGAACTGCTACAATGTCATATTGACCTACAGGACAGGAACAGTACCAACACCATAGGCTGAGGATAAATCACAGAATAGAATCAAACTTGAAAAACTTGGTCAAACTGTCTCTGGTTTTGCTCACAACTTCCAAATATCACGATCTAAATGCTTTAAAAATAAATTATTATTAATTGATACATTTGCTTAAAGCTTCTATTAGTGGCCACCTCTATCCCCCATCTGACTGATTCTTACTGCATTTGTTGTCACAGGCAATTGACCCTTTACTCAATAACCATTCATTCACTCAATGTGATAGCTGGACATTTTAGCAACAGCTGGGGGATCCAAAGACAAAGACAGTGACCACTGTCCTCTAAGAACTCAAGGTCATATTCTGTGCTTTGATTACCAGCACTGCACAGTACGGCATTTTATCACACTGCTGGACACAGAATAATGCCATTAGATTTTCCCCATGTCCAGCCATTATTTCCATAGTTACCTTGGACATTTCTGTATATATCATAGTATCCCACATGGCGGTGAGGTAAAGGAAGCCTTCCAACAGTTCCCTACGTCTGATTAAGAGAAAAAACGCTATCTTCAAATTGAAAGGGAGAAACGTACAGTATACAAGGTTATATTCAGGGTGCTATAAAACACAGCATTTTAACTTCCAGTATTAGAGTTTTTTCATTCATTAATTTCTAGAACGAGTTCATACTACTTATAATCAGAAGAAATAGCCGATAAAAATTAGATAAATAAAGTTGGCAAGAAGGAACTGATAACACTTTTAAATATGTTTGTGTGGACCCACAAAAAACATAGATGTGGTCATTGGAACACACTTTAAAGAATATTCAGCCCAATGTGAAAAAAAATTCCTGAGCAGCCTGAGAAATAAAACTCCTGCTCACCATGACTACTCATCATTCTTTGTTGCTCATGTGTCCCATCTACAGAAACTGTTACAACAACACGATGCAGTAAAAAGCCCTTTTCAATTCACCTTTAATCCCTGACCCTTGTTATGTCTGTCACTTTTAATGCATGTGGTCTCTCCATGGTATTAGCTGACATGTTTGATAACTAAACACATCATGTCAGAGGCCACCCAGTAGCTTTCATGATGAAAAGAAGTTTGATCCCCAAAACATGACCCCCTCATCCTAGTTGTGCAGTTCAATTCTAGTGCTGCAATTATTACACAAAGCTGAGCAGCTGGGTGACCCAGTGTGTGGAGCTGAGCTCAATCCATAGTTCCTGAGGGCCTTTTTAATTTGTTTTATCCTCCATCCATGGTTACTAGTGAAAACATTATTTTATTCATTTATTTGTTCAATCATTCAACATATGCTTATAAAACATATAACTACCAGACATTGTGCTCAGCTTTGAATATTCAAAGTAAGCAAACTGAAGTGCACATACCCTCATACACCTTTTGAACAAAAACGGATATTCAGTGGCCCCGGAGCATCATTTCCATGGTCAGTCCAGCTGGTGGAACATATCACCTGGCAATTAAGGAGTCTCCAAAGCAGACACTTAATCAGTTCCTACACTTCTATTATTCACTCTTATACTCATGAACATTAACCAAAGAATACTTTTCTACTTTCAAGGAAGTTTGTACTGCGTGTATGGCCAAGGATTTATACCTGTGTTTGTTCATGTAGGGGAGGCAACAAGTATAGCAATTCATATGAGCTAAATCTAATGTAGGGGTCAATATGGTAACAGAAGCAGTAACCCCTCCTTCTCCACATTTAATATGCACATGTAAAAGCAAACCCTAGTTCTGCTCAGAGGTTCTATAATAAGTATATTATCCACAGGAATATGTTGGAACTTAAACCAATAAATATTACAGCAAATTGACTGTGATATAGAAGTTTTCATTATCATGTGAATCTATGTTAGATCTCTTTGTTATGCACAAAAGCAAGTTAAACAAAGTATTTTTCCCCATATTTCTAAATCCAAGCCAGAACTTGGACTGATTTTGTTGACCCACTCAAAATTAGATTTCTGGACCATACAACTTGCTAAAATATAGACTCTTAAATCTATATGCAAAGTGAATGATTCCTAATCTGTTTTCATAGATTTGAAAGTGTAAAGAACTTGAATTAGTTGTACAGCACAAAGTTAACCAAACACCTAACCACAGAGCCATTACAGAGTTGAAAGCTGAATTCTATCTCCCATCTTGGATTTCTCTCCTATTTTCCAGATCTATTTGTATCCTATGACCTACACGGTCCCCCCACCTGTATGTTCCACGGACACATCAACTCATTATCTCAAATCCACTGCCACTCGCAACCCCTTGATAAGAACTAATTCCTCTTCCTCCTGCACATCATCTTCCTTCAACCCAGCAAGATGCCAGCACAGGAATCAGGATATCACGCCGCATCTTCCAGGTGCAGTAAATTCTGTCCTTTTAGTATCTTTCCAGTATGACCACTTCTCCACTTCCCGATTTCAAATATGAACATACCTTTAACTCCTATGTTGCGAGGACCAACTCCAAACCACAAAACATGCCATAAAACAGCTCAAGTGTCTTGGTCTTTGCTTCTGAATCCACCTCCAACCCTAAACAATCTCCAGCCACTTCTACTCTCATCTCCTGTGGTTCAAGAAGAGATTTTTTGCTAAATATCACATCTCCCTCTTCCTGGAGGCTTTCACTTGCACACTTCCCTTTTTCCATCACCTGGTTGAGTTTGCTGGCAGGTCCTGAGTCTGCTCAGGTATAGTTCTTTGAGGAAACTTCCTTACCCTCTCTGTCCCACTAGTGCCAAACTGCTACCCCTCCACTAAGCTTCTATAGCACCCTATATTAACAACACATCTGTGACATCTTGTAATGCAAGAGCTATTTACTTCTCTGTCTCCTAACATGTGATGTGAACTCTTCCTCGGTCCCTTCTGCATACAATGGACTTAGCACTGGACTTAGAAAGGATATTACACATCACTGATAGTCAATACATATTTTTAATGCATAAACAAATGAAGCATCCTTTTCTATCCATTCTAGAAAATACTCTTTACTCACATTCATTAAAGAAAAAAAGAGAATTGAGGAACAAAAGTTTGGCTGACTAAAATACAAGGGCAGCAACTGCTGTCACTGGCATCTTTGCTAAGACAAGTGGCTTTGGGGATTTTATATGGAGCCATTCCATATTAGACTTTTTCCAAAAGAACAATGACCTCCCTTCTCATCCTAAAAACAAAACAAAACAAAACAAAAAAAGCACTAGAGTGCAAATACTCTCTGAAGGCAGAGAGTTGCATGGATTCAGACACTCCCTAAGTATCCACAAATCTACTCCATCCTCTTCTCTCTACCGTACTTTCTAATCTGAATGTCTTTTCTTTACATTATAAAGCAACTATCTCAGTGCTATCAATTACATTTACTTGTATTTCTAATTTCTGTTTTCCCACAACTTCAGCTTAACTCATTGCCCATGTTGGCCATCTTATCTCTCTCTGTACCACAAACTTTCAATGTCACTCATCGCTTTGTTTCTTCCATGTCAGTTTCTCCAAAGATGACGTTTTATCTTTGCAAAAGAAAGGGAATGTCAAAAGTTCCTGGCCAGCCTGCAAATGACTGGCCAAGGTACCATTAGCCGTGGGCAGCAGGAGCGGAGGGGACTAAAAGAGGGGTGAGGTCACATGGTCACTACAGAGTTTTCTCCTCAGCAGAGAGAGACCTGTGTCTGGTGGGGTGTGTGGGGAGGAGGCATTTGAAAGAAGCCACCTGAGAAGGGAGGGATGTGGGAGGTGGCAGGTATTTTTAGTATACATGTGAAAGAAAACAGTTTGCAACCAATCTGGATCTTACTTTCTGGTAGTTATCACCATTCTGAACTCCTATGAACTTTGAGCATAATGTGTATCACTTTTCTAGAACGCAAAAGAATTCCAAGATCTCCAGAAGTGACAGAATCCCAGTCTTCAGTGCTGTTCCCAAAGACCAATACAGTCCTAACTCATTGAAGGTGTGATCTCAGAAGAGCCAGGTTAGAAATTGCCCTCCAAGAAAAGCAAGAAAAGCAAGAACTTGCTTTTTGGGAACAGCGCTGAAGACTGGGATTTTGTCACATCTGGAGATCTTGGAATTCTTTTGCATTCTAGAAAAGTGATACACATTATGCTAGTGCTTCGGTGATGGAAAAGCAAGGAGATCCAGCTGTATAGTATAGGGAACTATGTCTAATCACATGTGACATATCCATATATGTACATGTAACTGTGTCACCACACGGTGCAGTTGGAAAATTTAACAGAAATCTGTAAACCAGCTATAATGCAAAAAGAAAAAAAAAAAGAAACTGCCCTCCAGCTGCTTCCTAACTTCTTATTTGTTTTGTTTCCTTGGTGAAAACAGATACCAACTCATCTAATGCCTTTTTACTTTCCCCTTAAGTAATATTTCTTCCCTTGCTGTCATTATTGGGCACTTATTATATGCCTTGCTATATAATAACTTCTTTACATAAATGGCTTTATTTAATTTTAGTATGATTACAGATTTTATCTTAGTTTTCGAGATAAGGAAGCTCTTTGTAATCTATATTCCAAACAAACTGCAAGCTGTTTCTTCTTAAGTTTCTATGAAGAGCATTTTCCAGGATGGGTAGAAAGAACCACCTTATTCATTATTATACAAAGAACTCTTTTTAGAGACTTTAGATCCCAAACCACCTCTTGCTGATAACCATGGTCATGCTCTTAAATATTACACAGCACTGGGAAAGTCTCAGAGCTGATTGCAAGAGATGTGGAGACAGATGCAGCTGACTGGAGGACCTGCAATGACATTTCATTTTAGAAGTTCTCCGCTCCTGCCTAGGACCTAAATAACAAATCATTTTCCCTTTCATTAGTAAAAGCTTACAGAATTAATAATCATCTTTCACCATCTTTGTCTTGGATTTGTTTCCTTTAACATTCTATAGATGCCCAATTTCCTTTTAAAGAAAATAATACTGAATTTGCTACTCCACAAATGTCTACAATATGTAACTGCAAATATTTGCAATTAAACACTTCAATGTAGTCAAAATTCAGTTATAAGATTTTTTCTAATGCTAATGAAAAGAAGATTATTAAACTAAAACTGATTAAATCTGTGACATCTTATCAAAATTAGCCAGGAGTTTAATAATAATTATT
>PVHT020000141.1:427313-444700 GCA_004024745.2 Catagonus wagneri
GTGTGTGTGTGTGTGCGTGTGTGTGTGTGTGTGTGTGTGTGTTCAGAGAGAGAGAGTGCCAGAACATGACCGGAATTAAAAAAAAAAAAAGTCTGCCAACTGAGATTAATCCTTTGTTTGCAATTTGACACCAATAAAAGAAAACAATGGTTGCTGTGCATATAGCCAAATTTTTCCTTCAATTCTTCAGACATTCACATGCCTAAGAAACCAGTGTGGCCTAAATTTCAGTTGTTAATGTTTTTCTTTTAAAAATACAATGATCCTTGGGACGCAAATGCTATCAAATTGACTTGTGATGAGTTTTTGTACACCTATAATTGTAATAAAATTCATTAAGAAAAAAATAATCTATACAGTATGGTCCCTTTTGGGTAAAACCAAAGAATAAAAAAGAATAATATACTTTCACTACAAAAAAATAAAAAATAAAAATACAATGATCCATTTTGAATTTCGCTAAATAAAAGTAACTTTTCAATCAGATTAACCTAATATGTGAGCAGTTATTTATGAGAATTTTAATGAAAACATGTATAGATAAATAGCTACTCAAATAATCAATTTTGGATTTACTACTTCTAAGATCATTCACAAATTTCTTGGACCAGTTTTTGGAATTTATTAGCATCATGAAAATGATGAGTCTTGTTTTATTTATAAAAGTTGTTTCCTCCAAAACAGAAATCTAATAAATAGTTGCAGACTTTATGAGGGCAAGAACCAGGTACTAAACACCAAGATAAAAATAGTCTAGAATGAGTCTGTTTAATGATTCTATTTTTTAATAGCGATTTTTCTATTTTTCCCATTATAGCTGGTTTATAGTGTTCTGTCCATTTTCTACTGTACAGCAAGGTGACCCATTCACACATACATGTATATACTTTTTTCTCACATTATCATGCTCTGTCATAAGTGACTAGATGTTTAATGATTCTTAATTGCACCCTAAACACAATCACCCGTAAACTAAAGATTAGGCATCCTGAATATAATTGCCTGTGGGTTAACGATTATTAGCAAATGACGTTTTTCAGGAACTTTCCCAGTTTGTTCTATGCCCTTTTATCAACTGCCCCTTGCGAGCTCAGCTCAGGAGCATTTCCCAGCCCAGAGAAGGTACTCAATAATTTTTTTTAATATAATTGCTTTTTAAAAAGTTTAATTTCTTTATGAGCTCTCACATCTATAACATGCATTAGTATAGTCTCCCTTTCCCACCTTACACGGAAAACCCTGGAAATAACAGAAACCGTTCATGTTTACCACTAGAAATGTGCTTAAAAACAAAACACAAAACCAAACCTCTGTGTTTCCACTTCTCCCCTTCACTGACAGTTCTTGTGTGCTAAAGCATCTGAGACATTAACCCAACACACCCAGAGATTTTTTTGCAGTGCCTCCTTTTCTACTGTTCTCAAGCAAACACATGAGATAAAACAAACTCTAGGACTTAGATTGGGTTCTTTAGACCAACACTAGAATGATAATCATAGGTCAAGATATACAAAAGGAAGAAAAGACTAAACATCTATTGGATGAATACTGTATGTCAATAAATATACCAGCTGTTTTATGTAGAGTACCTGATTTACTCCTCACAGTAATCCTGTGGGTTATTATTAACATGATTCTACAGGATACTGAAACTCAGGCAAGATAATAGCAAGTAAGTGAAGCCCTAGCACATTAATGGGAAATGAAATGAAAAAGCAATTGTTCACCTTTAGTTTTCATAAACATAATAATAAGAGAAAGCCAAAATAAACATCTTAACAACTTCGGTGATGCTTTATAACTGACCATTTCAGCTCACTTCCTCAGTCACTGTTCAGTGTAATGATACGCTCTAGATAGGATTTCTTTCTTCACATTTTTCTTCGAGGGATGTTGCCCAGAACAAGAGAAACACCCCCCCAGGGAGAATCTTCAGGGATTCCTGTTGCATGCCAGCAAAATGAATTTGAACAACAGGTGGGGCTAGTTTCCTTTACAACAGATGTGAAATCTCTGCAGGCCTAACTGCTTTGAGGAATACCGAGTCCTCTCTCAGCCCTCATCCTTGTTAACAGCAAGACTCCGTGCTCAAATTTCACATCCTTCCCAAATCCATATTGGATTCAGATGTCAATACTTGGGGTCATAGTTTTTTAAACAGACAAGTATACAAAAGTGATTCATGGTAAGTGTAAACACTTACTGATCACCACCTACTTTCTCTACTTTCCTTAGAAAGCTTGATATGATAAAACAAACAAAAACAAGCTGTCATCACAATGATCTAAGCTTTCCTTGCTTGTCTGCTCAATTCTGCTGGTAGCAGTATCTGCAGTATCGACTTAGACCTAGGTTGCTCATTTCGTTATCAAGAAGGATGCTGCCCACAGGGAGAGGAAACCCCCTTAAACAGATGACAGAGACTGCCTCTCCATCCTTAGGCTTATGACTGCAAGGGATGAAACCGAGTGCAGCCCTGTGGGGCTCCTGGGTGCAAAAGCCTCTCTGTGTCCCCCATTTCTTCTTCTTAGGAAAGGGGCCTCATTCAGCCACCATGACCTTCCCTCAGTTCCCAGGGACAGGTTCACACAGTTGCTGATCAGGGAAGGGAGGAACAACAGTACAGCCTTAGGGCAGGATCCTGGTTCCCTCTCAAGGGATACACATAATGATGTAGGCATCTTATACACTTAAAAGAAAAGTTATATTCCTTATGCTTCTTTTAGAAATGAATACTTTAAAACTGAACAGCTTAGGGTCCTTCCTTGTCCTTCTCTCTGTCCTAATTGCACCCTAAACATAATCACCTGTAAGCTAAAGATTAGGCACCCTGAGCCTGTGAGTTAAAGATTACTAGCACATGATGTTTTTCAAGA
The DNA here is from genome assembly GCA_004024745.2 of Catagonus wagneri. Taxonomy (NCBI): domain Eukaryota; kingdom Metazoa; phylum Chordata; class Mammalia; order Artiodactyla; family Tayassuidae; genus Catagonus; species Catagonus wagneri. The sequence goes on from PVHT020000141.1 coordinate 430,190, forward strand.
ACTTTTCCTACTTTGTTCTAATCTCTGATCAATATCCCCTTTTCACTATTATTCTAGGCAATAACCCAGAAGACTGCCATCGTGAGCATACGGAGATCTCCTGACTCCTGCTCTGATGACTAAGATTCCCCCAAAGAAAGAATGCATGTTTGTCCCAATCCTGATTCCTATCTGAAAACCTGTTTTTCTCCTTTTTACTATAAAAGTCCTCACAATTCTAATGGGGTGGGGGGCACAGTCTTTAGGGCATTAGCCTGCAGTGACCCTCCTTTGACTGGCAAATCAACAAAGCTATCTTTTTTCTCCTTTACCCAAAACTCTGTCTCTGTGTTTCAATTTGGCACCAGAAGACAGAGGCTTAATTCCGGCAACAGGAACAGAAAAAGGAAAATCAGCAGTGTGTGAAGGACAGCTGCTAACAGAGGAGGGCAGGCAGCACTCTTCAGGTGCAGAAAACTTCTGGGACCAAAGAACACACTTAAAAGAGTCTGGAGTGACTGTGGGGCTGCTGCCTTTTATCCCAGATAAAGGTTTTTTTTTTTTTTTTTATAGGGCTACAAGAACTAAAGAATTGGGAAAGACCACCTGCCCACCTACAGAAAGACGGCTGAGCCCGAGGTCTGGGCGTGGCCCGGGCACAGAGATTTCTGTCCCCAGAAACAGAGCTTGGGTGACTGGAAGATAAATGTGGTGGCAGAAAGCTTTCAACAGTGGATGCTGGCACCAGGGACCGGTGCCGTTGCCCAGCCTCAATGGGACCACAACACTGTCTCTCCAGTGAGAAAAGACTTGGCAGCCAGGAAAGTCTCACTCTAGCCCTGGGGGAGCCTGTCATCCTGTTAGGGAAGCAAGGCGGAAACTCAAAATCTTACCAGATTGGTTGACCTGGGAAGAGATCTATAACTGAGTTTTATTAATATCTACGTTGGCTGTTCAAAGTTTTTAGAAGCTTGTGTTTTATGTAAAAATAATACATAGACTAAAATTTTGCTCTTAAAGGGGGATTCTCATCACTTTGTTTGGGCTCCCTCCCTCCTGACGGCTCTAATCTTAAATGACACTCAAGTATAACAGAGATACTCTGCGGCTTTATCCTCTACTGCTGCCAATGCACATTTGCTTAATCCACAGACTTAGTGAAGGGGATCAATCAGAGGCAAAGAAGCAGGAGTAATTCTACTTATTATCATCCCCAAACTAGGCCTGAGAGAGATGCTTCTCCCTTGCCAGCTATGAAGTAACTCTTAGTAGGTTTTAAAAATCTTCCTCCATAGTAAATGACTATTTTGTGTGAAAGACTTATGACTATTTATATGAGAGTCTGAGAAAAGGGAAAGGGTAGAAATTGTTAAAGAAATAAGGTAAAAAGATAATAATTATAATAAAAATTCATATTTTGGAAGCAAGGGCAAACCCAGTTTGACTCGAGCATCAGTATCTGGCCAAAATCTGTCCGTTGCTTTCAAGTTCATTCCTAGCCTATAAATAACAGAATAGCCAAATTCCTACACTGATGTAGGACATTGACGACATTCCCATACTGGAGCGTGAACAGTTACTGTATGATTACACAGGTCACATCCCAGTTAACGAACTGTATACATTTAATAATACAAACATGGTGTTTACTGACACTATCTGTTCAAGACCACAGGTCACAAAACAGATCTAATGAGTAGAAATTTGTTGATGTGTGCTATATCTTGAAATCGACCATCAAGTTGAAATACAAATATATATTTAATATTTGAAGAATAAAAGCTAAAATAATAATGACTATGAAAGTTGTTAAATTTATGTACAAAACAATAATTAAGGACTTTTCAATAGAAATAAGTAGGAAGAGAGATTAACAGTTGAAATGACTATGAAGAGAGTATGCTTTGTAGATAACCTTAAGAAAACATTTATCCCTAGAGACAAATGCCCATGAAATTTCCAATAGTATAAAAATGAAAAATAATTATACAACAATTTTAGATTCTTTTGGAAATTTTTTTCATGAATTAGCATTCACAGTTTTAATATAATTACCCTTAAGAATTATATTCAGTTTTTAGGTACTTAATATCATTTAGGTCATGAAGCTTTCTAGAAAAATTCCTGCTTAGGAATTCTTCACACCCATGAGAATAAATTAATGATAGTAAAATATTAACTTTGCAACTCAAAATTTCATTAGTAGGAAAAACTAAAATTATGCATAACATCTAAAACGTCTTTCATTCAACATCATACAGGATATGAAAAAGACAACCAAAAACATGCTAGAGAGAAATGAGATTCCCAAAGAATATTTTGTTTCTTTTAATCAAATTTCAAAACAACAGACTTGGAATAAAATGACTTAGAAGACACTTCCTGAAAGTGCTGTATATATGGAGGGGAAATTTTTAACCAAAACTTTGCTGAAATCACTATTATAGATGGGTGTCATTTTGAGGAGTTAATGATATTCTTAAATTGATATGTCTTAATTCTGAATCCTGATACAAAATTCTTTCTGTTTCAAGAAAACATGCTTACTGGAAAGTTGTTTTCCTCATTATATTTAGTACATTATACAAGGTGCATAGTATAGTACAGTAAATATATAGAAGGGTTACATTACTAAATATATTAATTGAATGTGAGCTTTGATTTAACGTCACAAATATACTGTGCTCCTCCTCCTACTGCAGGAGGAATCTAGCAGTTTATGGTGTTGAAAAAAATACTGTTTTTGCACTTGAATTTTAACGGTTTAACTTTTGAATTTAACCACTAAAATTATTAATTAAAATCTGTAGTTACTAATTTTTAAATAGAATTTTAATTATTGTTATCTCCCAAATTCAACTTCACCGGTCTAACATTCATCTATTCATTACACCTCCAGAAACCGACACAAGTATTAATTCCAAATAAAAATAAAAGAACACAAAACATTAAAGTTGTTTTTGAAAACATGTAGGAAAATGTTTTAATATGCAAATGAGGAAATTGAGTCCAAAAATCAAACACTAAATGGCAGGGCTGACACCATTATTCTTAAAATTCCTGTCCTGTCATTTTAACATTAGGTCACTGTCTCCCTTATAATCAAAAAATGATTTATTGCATTCTTACAAATTTCTCCATTAAACTATTATCTATATAATTCTAAGACACCTAGTCCTGATCACTTTGGGCTTGTTCATTAGAAGAAACCATATTCAATCAATAATTGGCCAAAGCATATGAACAAAACACAGATCATTTATACAGTTTTCTTTTCCCAACCATGAGAGCTATGTTCTTGAAAACGTTAGTAAAAATTAGAAACATCAAAATAGTAGTGAAAAATTGAGTATATAAAAAGTCCCCCCTACACAAACACACACACACACACACACACACACACACACACACAGAAACTAAGAATGCTAGTTCGTTAGGAACTATTGTTTCTAAAAGGCATGGCAGCAAGATGCAGAAATAAATGAAACTTTATTCAAACAAGGAAACAGTTACTTTGTTCAGCCATTGTAAGCTAGGTCTTAGCTATTGGTGCTTAGCCTCTCCTGCCCTGAACGATACATTGGCTGACTCTGAAGAGAGTGAAGATTCAAGGCTACAGGGTAGGCAAAGTATACTTTCCCAGGAGATTGGACTAAAACTCTTTTCCCAGTGCTTCACAAAATATCATGAGGTATAAAAACAACTGCAGAGTACCTGAGATCTCCCCTTCTTCACTCAATGATCTTTAAAGAGAATTAGTCCATTTAAAAAGTTCAGTTCTCCAAAATAATGCCATTTGCAGCAACATGGATGGAACCCGAGACTCTCATACCAAGTGAAGTAACTCAGAAAGAGAAAGACAAATATCATATGATAGCACTTATATCTGGAATCTAATATATGGCTCAAATGAAACTTTCCACAGAAAAGAAAATCATGGACATGGAGAACAGACTTGTGGTTGCCAAGAGGGAGGGGGAAGAAGTGGGATGGACTGGGAATTTGGGATTAATAGATCCAAACTATTGCCTTTGAAATGGATAAGCAATGAGATTCTGTACAGCACTGGGAACTATGTCTAGTCACTTATGATGGGGCATGATAATGTGAGAAAAAAATAATATATAAATGTATGTGTAACTGGGTCACCTTGCTGTAGAGCAGAAACTGACAGAACACTGTAAACCAGCTATAATGGAAAAAATGAAGATTATAAATGAAAAAAAAAAGTTCAGTTCTCAAACTGTATATTGAATGAAGAAAACAAACATATGGTGGGAGGAGAGTCAAGAGGCCACCCGTACTTTAAGAGAGATGAGATATTAACAGGTATACCCTGAGTAAAAAAACCAAATTCCATAACAACTATGCCGATGTCCTAGAGTGGAGAAGGAGAGAAGGGAGGGGAGTAGTGTACAAAACCCAATAGATTTAGCAAATAAAAATGTAAAAATAGGAGACACCCAGTTAAATTTGATTTTCCTATAAATAACACAACTTGTAGTATTGAAAGTCCCTAAATATTACATGAAACATATTTATACTAAAACAAAATATTCATTGTCTCTCTGAAATGGACATTTAAGAGGCATCTTTCATTTGACAACCATTCATGAAACTGCTTTTTCCAACAGAATTTAATAAGAGAACATGAATTCATTAAAACAAGAATTCAAAGGCAAAATGACATAATAACTGGATGAGATGACAACAGGAGACAACTGACCTACATGAGAAAAAATAACCAAAACAATAGCCTTATGGAACTAATTAGTACATCAGAATAAGATGAAACTGAAAATTAAGTTATTGACATAGAGGAATGGTTTAAGATAATTACCATAAAGGAAAATGAATGATAAAGAGATTACAGTAATTAGAGAAAAGCTAACAGATAAAAGACTTTAAACAAAGAAATCCAACATGAAGCTAACAGGTATCCTCTAAGTAGAGAATTTAACAAACAGAAAGAATATCTATTCAAAGATATAATCCAAGAAAGAAAGTTTCCTGCAAAAAAAAAAAAAATCACCTAAATCTTTAGATTGAAGAGCACTGTTCCTAGAAAATCTAGTACAGAATACTCAAATACACAACATTCAGACCTAATGAAGTTAAGCTATTATGTTTTAAGGATAAAATATTCTTAGGCATCCAGGCACTAAAAATCCAGTCAACTATAAAGTAGAAACATTGGTTCTATTTCAGACTTGTGTCCTGCAAAATTGAATACAAAAAGAAAATGGAAAATTCTCCATAAATTAAAGAAAATGCAATAGAAGGGTATTATATGAACCTAAAGTATGATGCAAGAAAACAAGCAACAAGTAGATACTGTCAAACATTAAACCTTCCATAGAAAAGAGCCCATGTGAGTCCTCACGGGGAAAAAAAAAAAAAATCCCAAAGACTCTAACCAAAAAACTCAGCCAAAGAAATTAACTCAAATAAAAATTCAAGAAAGGAGAGCAGCCAAAGGACTGAATGACTGAGAACACTGAATCAGCTGAACTTATTCTGTATAGAAGACAATTAGAAAACACAGTCATGGAAGAGTGTATCTGTTAACTCGGTAACATGAAAAACAATAAAAACTGAGAGGAATGAAAAACTGCAAGAAGAAAGTAGGAGACTGACAACATCTTTACTTTGACAACAGGGAGTCAACTGAGTTTTGTAAAAGTAAAAAAAAAAAAAACCCAAAACAAAAAACAACAACAAACACACAAATGAACTTACTTCCATGCTTCCTAGTAAGTTAATTTAGATGGGTCTTTTAGAAAATATCTCTTGAGGTGAAAATAAAACAGTTATTGAGGTCAACTGTTCACTTTAAAAGTAAAACTTCAGTTTGATTCTTGTATTAACTGTGCTGTTAGCTTACTGTAAAGGATAAGGCCTGTCTGCCTACATCTCTCTAAACCTGTATATCCATTTGACTGGCCATCCACCCATGATGTCTTCATCCATCCATCCTTTTACTCACAGATATACATAGACATATGTCACAGGATTGTATGCATGTAATTTTAACTGCAAGCCCTTGTGGTTTTATTTCAGGCTCTTTTTTTTTTTTACACTACTATAATAAAAGGTTTACATTGTTTAAAAAAAAATAAAATACCAAGTTTTCTACAAGAAACAAGGAAGAAAAGCAACAAGGAAACAAAGCAAATTGTGCAGTAGGCCAACATAGTAAGGTTAATTCTGAGAAGAATGTAGATGAATTATTATTTTAATCTATGTATATTTCAGCATTTTTAACAGAGTAGAATATTCCCTCAATTTCACCAAATGCAAAATGAAATGTAACAGATCTGTCTCCTACTTCAGAATCTTATTCCCACTCTCCAGAAGAAACTTGTGTTAATTTCATCTTCCTTCTAGAACTCTTCTATGTGTGTGTGACAGATACATAGCTATCAATACAGATATGTTTTTTATATAAGCCAGAACAAACAATTCTCAAAATACTTTCTAAACAAGCTTAAAACATTGTATGAATGGAATTGATGTCTTTTATTTTCTTGACGCTTTCTGGATCATTTTCACTCACAGTTTCAATGAGAGGCTGGAAAATGTGTTTTGCTCTGTAGGAGATAATATGTATATTAAAGAACATTTTATTTGTCTTTCTGTGCCTGGCTCTCCATTTGATTTCATGATTCTGAATTGTTGATTCTGGCCTCCTAGGTCCCACAGGAGTCTCAGAGATGCCAATTAACTACGGTGCTTGGTAAAGTTGGAAAATCAGGTTTGAGGGAATCTTAATTTAATAAATTTCCATTGGCTCCCAAGGAGCTCTCCTATTCTTTTCCCAAACACACAGGGTAGTGTATAACATTAGTTCCACTCATAACTTCCTGCCAGAGCACATTAGAACATTGTAGAATACTGTAGCCTTGCTTCATGATTTTAGCCTTCCCTTCCCCCCTTCACAGGCTACACTTTTTCCCTCCTTGCCCACCACTCAAAACTTAGAAATGGAGTTCCCAGGCTTGGGCTCATTTTCTTCTGATCTCTTGAACTCTCTCAAAGGTTCACGTAGAAACTTTCTATCTACTCCCTGCAGTATAGTTAGGCTCATGCAGTTCCAGGGGGTAGAAAATATATATGGCTATAGCACTCCCTTTAAGAAATTCTGTAACAGAAGTTTTCTATTGGGATGAAATTTCCTTTTTTTTTTCTTTTCTTTTCTTCCTTTGTTTGTTTGTTTGTTTGTTTTTAGGGCCGCACCAGCAGTATATGGAAATTCCCAGGCTAGGGGGTTGAATTGGAGCTGTTGCTGCCAGCCTACACCACAGCCACAGCAACGCCAGATCTGAGCCACGTCTGCAATCTACACCATAGCTCATGGCAATGCCAGATCCATAACCCAATGAGTGAGGCCAGGGATCCAACCTGCACCCTCATGGATACTAGTCAGATTCATTTCTGCTGAGACATGATGGGAACTCCAGGGATGAAACTTCTGTATTAGCCAGCCTTTCATAATGAAACAGAAGTGTGGAGTTCCTGTCGTGGTGCAGCGCAGTTAATGAATCCGACTAGGAACCATGAGGGTGCGGGTTTGATCCCTGGCCTTGCTCAGTGGGTTAAGGATCCAGTGTTGCCGTGAGCTGTGGTATAGGTCACAGAGGCAGCTCGGATCTGGCATTGTTGTGGCTGTGGCGTAGGCCAGCAGCTGTAGCTCCAATTCAACCCGTAGCCTGGGAATCTCCATATGCTGTGGGTGCGGCCCTAAAAAAAAAGAAAGAAAAGAAATGTACCTGGTCACATTTGGGGCCAGGCAGGAAAGCAAAGCATCAGAACCAAATATGACCAGAAAGACCCATCCATAGGAGGTGACATCCAGCACAACCTCTTGGCTCAGCCAATGATAACAAGGTCCCTGTTCTGCCTCCTGCTATGTCTTAGGGTTCAAGCATAGCTGGCAGCATTCCAACACAAGCAGAAGAACAAGTTAATGTCAAACCAGTTGTGGCTGCAAGGTCAACCCTTCACAGCTTTCCTGCTGGAGAAAGGTTAAGATGAACCTGCTGCTATGTTCTTCAGTCAAAGGCTCTGACTGGACCTTAATTAAAATGAAGACTGAGAATATTGCCTCAAGCCTTTTTTTTTTTTCCCCTTCTCAAACTTTCCCCTAAGAATCTGGAAGGACCCAGAGTTACTCCCTATTTGCTCCCCTAGCAGATGGTCACCAGTGGGTACACCTCAGCAATTAAAATGCCAAGACCAGTTTCTGGAGAAAAACCGGTGCTGCTTCACCCTGCAGCTGCACACTCAACAGATGCACTGCCAGCCAAAGGGAGAACAGTCAGTCCATCATAATTCACTTACAGCTGTTACCGAATGTGCTCGCTTCCTTTCTGCAAATTTCAGGGTTTTTCTTTACTGCACTATAAATCAAGTTTCTTTCCAACTTTGTTGACTTTGCACTTTTGATACCCTAAGGAAAAACTAGGCAACTCTACGCTTCCTAATACCCTTCCATTATTTTCCTTTAGCCATTTCTTTAACCGCATGGCCAGGAAAACAGGGCATTGTGGTTCCAAAGGAATTTGAAGAGAAATATGAGATGGTAGGTATACAATTTTATTACATAGCCAAAAATCAGTTAAAACATTCCAAATGTAAGTTCTAGAGATTCTCTGAGAGGTAGCCTCATTAAGTATCCAAGTCATTTGATGCATATAATTACAGAACAATTTCCAACATTGAAAATATGTATGTAAATACATGTACATGCAGCTGTCTTGGTGCTGTAAAAAGATATAAGGTACAAACATAGTAAGATAATCTATAAGGCTGTACTGAAACAAGTTTGCAAAGCTATGCACCCATGCACATTAAATCATGAGTTTGTTAAATCCCCTTGTTAATAAATATTGATAATAACATTTAGCAGAGACCCTCCAGTTCAATGGCAAAGTGTATTAAAACAAAATGTTCAAAAATTGAGATATTGTGGACACATTCATTTCATACATAAAATAATTGCACCAGGTACAATGAAGAATATTTTATAAGGTCTTGAGCTACAATTTTTTTCTTAATCTAAGCACTGACATTATACAAGTCCAGGTGACTATGCATCATATCAAATGGAGTGGTAATCAAATAATGTGCTAATAAATGTTAGATAAGTACTATGCTATTTACTCTGAACAGTTCCCTCTCCCCTGCTGTCAGTGGGTTGCATTAGTTTTCAGAATATATTTCATGTCTTAAAATTTGAATATACTTTATTTTTTTATATTTATTTATTTATTTATTTATTTTTCTTTTTAGGGCCACACCTGCAGCATATGGAAGTTTCCAGGCTATGGGTCGAATCCAAGCTAAAACTGCCAGCCTACATGGCAACCACAGCAATGCAGGATTTGAGCTGTATCTGTGACCTACACCACAGCTCATGGCAATGCCAGATCTTTAACCCACTGAGAAAAGCCAGGGATCGAACCCACCACCTCATGAATACTGGTCAGGTTCCTAACCCACCGAGCCACAATGGGAACTCCCTAATTTGAATATACTTTAAGCTACCTAGTAGAGCTCTCTAATACTAGATACTAGATTTACCTTTAAGGGTCAAAACTTCATCATTACAAATATTATCTACCTATGTGTCTCTTGTTTAATAAGTCATATGATTTTAAGCAGGGCACAGAGCAGAAATAAAGGCCTAGTTTAAGATGACTGACAGGCTGGCTAGAAGCAGTACTACCTATATACTAAGGATGTTGATTAACAATGCTTTTGAATGATGTAGATTAACAGTTAAAACTTCCAGGCACACTGATATTTCTACTTCCAACTTGAACAACGACTCAAAACACCCTGAAATTCATGGGGACAACTTTAATATTAGTTTTCATAGATTTTAAACCTATAAATAACATTTATAAATCAAATACCATTTAGTATGTACGATTAACAGCAATGTTTAAAAACCCACTGTTCAAAGCAAAAACGCACCTAATAAAATAAAAACGCTCAGGGCTGAGTCAATAATAGAGTATCTTGAATTACTCCTGTCCCTAACATCTTCCAAACTGCCACACTAACTATGGGAATCAGACAACTTGGTTAATTTATGGGTAAAAAAGAAAAAAAGACAAGGAGAAAAAGGAAGGAGGAAAGAGGCAAGAGAAAAAGTTTAAATTTCCTCTGTGTTATACAGTAAATGAAAATTATACCAATGAATATTACTTTGCATTTTGTTTTAAAATTCAGAGTAAATTCTATAGTCCATGTGTTTAGGTGACAAGATTTTGGTATAATAGTATGTAAGGACTGATACATACATTTTTTTAATGATCCTAAATGCTCCCAAGTATCTCGCTAAGTCTCAAAGCTATATATGTTCACATACCCGGTTAAACGATAGTGTATGCTGAGTTAATAAGGTTTTCTAATTGACATTTTTCCGGAAAAAAATGAATTCTGATTATACTTTGACTGTTTACTATAGCAATATTATGGTCAAATGTAGTGCTGTTAAATGGTGGCTATAACCTATAATGCAATTTCAAGTTTGAGAATAATAATCGACTTTTCTCTAAAATCAACAAGTATTTATTGAAGGGATTTTGATAGTTGCCATAGAGATTCAAAAAAATTCAGGGCAGATCCCTGCTTTCTTTGCATTTATATACTCATTGTGGAGAAGAAAAATATTTACATAAAAACTGCTTATATTTTAAAGCAATATATGGTAAGTTACAAATAAACAGGCATGAAAGCACTGTAGGAGTTTAAGTATGCTTCCCTAACAAATATTTTCTAGAGTTGAAAGTTAAATCCAAAGATATCCTGAAATTAAATTATTTGCTTTCTAATCAATGGAACATTTGTTATAAATAATATTTGGAAATAATATAGAAATAAAGAAATTCAGTTAAATTTGAAATAGCCAAATGTAAATTATTGTGTTATTACCAAACACAAAGTATGGCTGCATTAGAGAATTAACAAGCTGATGAAATGAAGCCTCCTGATGATGAAAACATGAGAGAGATATCCAGGACCACAAATTAAACATTGTATTAGATATCTCAGCCACTGCAATTAAGCAAGAAAAGGAAAGAAAACATACATACATTGGAAATGAAGAACTAAAACTATATAAGCCATGCACATACTACATGATTATAGTTACAGAAAATACAGAAGAAATTACGATGAAAAAATGAACTTAGTAATGTTGCAGGTTAATCAACATGCGAAACTAATTGTACTTTATATAATTGCTATAAAATTAGTATGAAATAAAAATATTTAATATAGCATGAAAACTATGAAACAACTAGGAATAAGTTGAATGTAGCAATAAATTAAATTAAAACCATAAAAAAGTTTTCCCCCAATGTTCTACGTTTTTCTATTTCTAAAAGAATTTCAAATCCATATATGTACATGTAATCAGGTCACCACGTGGTGCAGTTGGAAAATCTGACAGAAATCTGTAAACCAGCTATAATGCAAAAAAATAAAAAATAAATTAAAAAAAATAAAAGAATGTCATTAGACAGAACTACAGGAGAAGGATACAAGGCAAGAACACAATTTTGGTTGAAATTATTTTTAACTTTACTTAGAAAAAATGAACTCTATGTGTGTGTAACAGTATGACTGAATGTGTAAACTCTTAATGATATTTCTGTTTGTTCCTTCAACTTGCAATCTCTCTCACTCACAGAGATAAAGCTTCCTTTTACTTGTTCTGAATCTCAACTCTAAAATGAAGGAATTAGCTAGGCTCTTCAGTATACACAGCAAAAACTAACTATAAATATGAACCATCCTTGGACTTCCCATGTGGCTCACAACATAAATATGAACCATTCCAAACTTCTCCTTTCTCCTATGATGTTTTAATATATTCTAAATTAAAATATTTAAGAGTTAGAAATCCTACAAATAAGTTGCCTGTACTTTTAATCCCATTTCCCTTGGAAATCTTCAAGAGAAACATAAAATAACAAATTATCATATAACTAATGCAGTAGCACTGCTGCTGGAGTGCACTGTAGAGACTGTTAATTGTACAGGCCATGTTCACACAACAGCCTTTGATTGTGATCATTTTATTGTTAGTGTCAAGTTCAGCTATCCACCTCCATCTCCAATCACTTTCTTTAAAAGTTATACTTGCTATTCAGAAAAGGGGGACTTTAATTCAACTGATTATTATGTGCAACACTTTTTAAAAATTAAATTGGGAATGAAATTGACTGAGAACACACAACAAGGAACTACATATTTGGTAGTACAAAGAGAAAATCTTAAAGAAATGTTTTATCTTGTTATTATCCTAAGAGAACAATAACAGATGAAAGAACAACATTGTGCAATCTATGCTTGCTATGCTTTTAGTATAACAAAATAATTTGGGTGATTCCTTGAAATTTGTTGAGGTATAGTCTGATCCATATTGCTCCCAACAGTTCAATAATTACTTTGTAAACATCTTCTTTTAAAAAGTTTAATGACTATTATATATTTTTATTTTTTACATTTACTCACTTTTTAAATTTTTATTATAGTTTATTTACAATATTCTATCAATCTTTGCTTTACAGCAAAGTGACCCAGTCATACCTTATATATACATTCCTTTTTTCACATTATTTTCCATCATGTTCCATCACAAGTGATCAGATATAGTTCTTTGGACTATACAGCAGAATTTCATTGCTTATCCATTCCAAATGCAACAGTTTGCATCTACTAACCCCAAATTCCCAGTCCATCCCACACCCTCCCTCTCCCTCCACCTCCCTCTTGGCAACCACAAGTCCATTCTCCACGTCCATGAGTTTATTTCCTGTAGATAGATTCATTTGTGCCATATATTAGATTCCAGATATAAGTGATATAGTATTTATCTTTCTCCTTCTGACTTACTTCACTTAATGAGAGTCTCTAGTTCCATCCATGTTGCTGCAAATGGCATTATTTTGTTGTTTTTATGGCTGAGTAGTATTCCACTGTGTATATATACCACATCTTAATCCATTCATCTGTGATGGGAATGTAGGTTGTTTCCATGTCTTGGCTATTGTGAATAGTGCTACAGTGAACACAGGGGTGCATGTATCTTTTTCAGTGAGTGCTTTGTATGGATATACGCCCAGGGGTGGGAATGCTGGATCATAGGGTAGCTCTATATTTAGTTTTCTGAGGTACTCCCATACTGTTTTCCACAGTGGTTGTACCAATTTACATCCCCACCAACAGTGTAGAAAGGTTCCCTTTTTTCCACGCCTTCTCCAACATTTGTTATTTGTAGACTTACTCATAATGGCCATTCTGACCAGTGTGGGTTGTTACCACAATGTAGTTTTGATTTGTATTTCTCTAATAATCAGTGATGTTGAGCATTTTTTCATGTGCCTGTTGGCCATCTGCATGTCTTCTTTGGAAAAATGTCTATTTAGGTTTTATGCCCATTTTTCAATTGGGTTGTTAGGTTTTTCTTCAAACTTTCCTTATTTTTTATGCAGTTTTAAAGGTTACTTTCCATTTACGATGATTACAAAATATTGGCTATATTCCTCGTGTTGTACAATACATTCTTAAGCCTATCTTACACCCAATATTTTGTGGCTCCCACACCATCTCCCCAACCCCATACTGCTTTCCCACCCCACTGTTAACCACTAGTTTGTTCTCTATTATCTGTGAATCTGCTTCCTTTTTTTTGTTTTGTTTTGTTATATTCAGTCATTTGCTGGATGTTTTATATTCCACATCTAAGTGATATCATACAGTATTTGTGTTTCCCTATCTGGCTTATTTCACTTAGGATAATGTTTTCCAAGTCTGTCCATGTGGCTTCAAATGGCAAACATTTGTTCTTTGTTAAGGCTACCAATGTCTTTTTTTTAAAAGGACACAATCTTATTGGATTAGGGTTCACCCTAATCATTTCATCTTAAGTTGATTATCTACAAGGACCTTATTGCCGATAAGGTCACATTCCTGTACTAGAAGTTAGAATTTCACTGGGATGGTGGAGGGGTCCCAGTTCAACCCATAACAGAGATTATGTGACTAGTGAGAGAAAAGATGAAAGACATCAAGCCGATGTGACTTCAAAGCCCATGTCTTTCCTACCCAATCATGCAACCTTCCTTTGCCTTCCCCACATCCCAGCATGGGGTGGGGGGGATTCTTCTCCTACCCCCCCCAACCTGAGTGTAGCTTGGCTCTTCCGATACCTCTATCTCTTCACCTGCCAAAGCAAAAATAGGGTTGGGGAGTTCCCTTCGTGGCTCAGTGGTTAACGAATCCGACTAAGAACCATGAGGTTGCGGGTTAGATCCCTGGCTTTGCTCAGTGGGTTAAGGATACGGCGTTGCCGTGAGCTGTGGTGTAGGTTGCAGACGCAGCTCGGATCCCGCGTTGCTGTGGCTCTGGCGTAGGCCGGCAGCTACAGCTCCTGTTATACCCCTAGCCTGGGAACCTCCATATGCCGCGGGTGTGGCTCTACATAAAGGCAAAAAGACAAAAAAAAAAAAAAAAAAT
>PVHT020000141.1:445700-537299 GCA_004024745.2 Catagonus wagneri
TTTTTTTTTTTTGTCTACAAGGTATTATATCTCTCTCATGACTTCCCACCTCCATGTGGTGTTGGTGATGATGCTGGCAAATGGGGCTAGGAACGAGAGACTAAAATGAGGTCCATCAAATCAATGAAGCTCTACCTAATAATTAAAACAATCTCACATTGTCCCCTCTCCAAGACTGCATTAGGGATACAGAGACTGTAGTAAGTTTCAATACCTCAGAATGATGGAGAGAGGGTCTCTGAATCTATGTAAAACATGGGATCATGCCAATCTCCAGTGTGGTGGTGGGCTGTTACCTGAATGGTGGTGTCTGATGCCAGAATCTGGTGACAAGCCCCTTGCAACCTAATTAGGCTGAGGGATGCTCCAGGAGCCTTAGTATACAGCCTAGCAATCACCACCTGAATATCCACTTCAGGGCACACAGGAAATTCTTAGTGCCACCAATGCCATAGTCACTAGCAGGCATGTTCCACAAAGTTAAACTGTGCCTCTCTCCACTGCATTGCCTGGTTTGCTTTGATGCCCCTTCTCCCTGCACCTAGAGGGAATCAGCAAAGTGCTGTCCTCCCCCTGCTGCTGGTATTTCTTTTACCTATAGAAAATACCTTTCTAGTCCCAGATAACACCTGGAGAAGGACAACTGCCCTGCCTTTCCTATCTTCCTCTCTACTCCTCACATTCCTCAGGTCAGAAGAGACGGACTGATTCTCCTTCCTTGTCTAAGCAGATCCTCCCTTTTGTAAAACTCTATGATCTTGTCCACACACCAGGCCTCCTGATAATGATTTTAATCAAGGTTTCACTCCTACCTTCTAGCCCTTCACTGAAAATTCCCACTAGGGATATTAAAAGCTGGATTTCACCTAATTCTCTTTCCATTTCTCCAGGAACAATCCAGAGTCAAATCTGTGATGGCTTCTTCACTTCAGTCAGATGAAAGTTACACATTCATAAAAATGCAAAAGAAATAGCAATTTATATTTTCTTACCCCTTTCTCTCTCTCACACACACAGATCCTCAAATATAATTTCAATTTCATAATAAAAACTTATACCACTTCTTAAGCATGTACTTGGTGCCAAAACACTGTACTGAGTTCTTGACATTTATGATCTTATTTAATCCTGGCAACATAATGAGAACCTACTGTATAGCACATGATAATCTATTCAATAGTTTGTAATAACATATATGGAGAAAAGAGAATGGATATATGGATATGTATGACTGATTCACTTTGTAGTACTCCTTAAGATAATCTAGCACTGTAAGTTGACTATACTTCAATAAAATTAAATTTAAAAAATCCTGGAAACAACTCTGAAACATGCAATTTTTTATTCCCACTTTTCAGATTAGGTAACCGAGCCTTAGAAGAAGTCAAGAACAAGCAGTGGAACGAAAAGTGAAACCCAAATAATTCTCTTCTATTTATTTCAATCTAAAAAGCTGTATATATACCTGAACAGCATTCTATCTTTTGGTCTCATTTTAATTCTTCAGTTGAAATTCTGGCAATGCAAATTCCACACATTCCTAATCTCTTCTGAGATTGGTACTGTGCCTGAAACTCTTGTCAGTGATTTCATGAGCTACCCTCCCCCATGTCACCTTGTCCCTAAGAACCATCTGAGACTCTCCCCCATTTAATTCTGACATGTATGCTCATCTCCTCTACACATTAAAGATTAATTGTCATGGATGCCTTGCTGCCTAGGCATTTTGTATCCCTGGTAAATAAACTTGTCATAGATAACCTATTAGCACTCAGCAGCTGCAATAAGACAAAAATAAGGAACAAACCATTTAAGCTCCAGAATTTATAGAAATCCACAAGAAGAGGAACTGATAAAGAGGGGTAGGCTTGCTTCCAGTAGAAAGTTCTTGCCTTTCTCCAAATGCCAGCTTACCTACCATAACACAGCATCTAAAACTTCAGACCTAGCAGCAGAAGTTGTTAAAGGACCTTATAGCCTTTGATAAATTTCTTTGTGTTTTTTCCTAGTTTCCCCTACATACACATACATATGTGCACGCACACATGCACACACACACACACACACATTAACCATTTCACCTTTTGTTTCCTATATAATTGACAGGATGCTATTCTAGCTGCCACAGACTTTCAGAGTTCATTCAGAAAACAAATCTCATATAAAAGTAAGTGTAAGTTACAAATAAAATAGTGAAGAAAATCTCATGTAATGTTTGTTATAAGCTCAATTACTTGGAGTCCTCCAGGTACATTTTCTTGGCTCATAAGCAGAGCAACAGGAAGACAATGAAGGGCTCAGCCCTGCCCAGGTCTCAGGACTTTATCCTGCTTCCTCCTCAACTGTCAACTCTGGGGAAGGAGAGCGAGATGGCTCTGCATTCAGTACAATCCACAAACCACATTTTGTAGCATGGGAAGGCAATTTGGACAACAAGCAATTCTGATAACAAGGTACAACTTCTTGACAAAAAACAATAATAGTCAGTTGCAAAAGTGACAGGATGCAGCCACAGAAAGGAAGAGATTAAAGAGGAGTGGCTGAGAAAAGGACTTTTAGGTTTGTAATTTTAATCATTCTGACGTTTTGATGAATGCCCACCCTTACCAAATAGGCTAGAGGTTGAGTTGTTAATCATGAATTGTAGAAAGGCAGTAGCACCTGGAAACTCAAACATGAATGTGCAAGGACGCTCTACAGCTCAGGTTTGCTAAAATGGCTGGCATCACGAGCCAATCTCACTAATTTTTAAATGCTGATGGTCCTAGTTTGAAAACTACCTGCAAATACCACAGTACACAAAAGAAAAATTCATGGGCTCTGCAGCAGATGCAAACATATGCTTATTTTTTTCTTCAAACTATCTTAATGACATCGTGTATTAGGAGCTAAAGAGATGTGCCACCGTAAAACAATTTTCATGTATAATTTCTTCATCATTTTCCACCACTCATGGCACTTTGCTATCCTATTAGCATGTTTTTGCTAATTAGTTATTTTAAAGATTGTTTCACCATTACTTATCCAACATTATTTTTCAAAGCAAACACCTACAAGTCTACCTGAGTAAGGGAAATCCCTTTTGATACAACGGAATATTCAGCTTTCAGCTGCAAACAATTTCCATCATCTTTTTAAAACCTTGTAGAACATCAAGTCAGAAAAACATCATATGATATCTCCTATATGTGGAGTCTAAAAAAAAGGATACAAATGAACTTATTTGCAGAACAGCAACAGACTCACAAACTTCGATTTTTTTTTCTTCTTCTTTTTTTTTTTAGGGCTGCACCTTTGGCATATGAAACTTACCAGGCTAGGGGTGGAATCAGATGCTGGCCTATGCCACATACCGGACCAGAGCCACATCTGAGACCTACACCACAGCTCATGGCAATGTGAATCCTTAACCCGCTAAACAAAGCCAGGGACTGACCCCTCCTCCTCCTGGATACTAGTCGGGTTCATTTCTGCTGCGCCTCAACAAGAACTCCCAAAACTCACAAACTTTGAAAACAAATTTAGGGTTAACAAAGGGGACAGGTGGTGGGGAGAGGGATGGATAGGGGGTGTGGGGCTGGCATTTGCACACTGAGGTACATGGAATGAGTGGCTAACGGAGACCTGCTATATAGCATAGGAAACTCTATTCAATACTCTGTGATAATCTATGTGGGAACAGAATGTGAAAGAGAATGGAAGTGTATATATGTATAAATGAATCACCGTGTTGTACAACAGAAATTACCACAACATTGTAAATCAATTATACTTCAATAAAACTTTTTGAAAAATACAAGTAAAAGTAGAACTTCAAAATAGAATGCTGCATGTATTTCCTCTTCCTCTCTGAACTGTAACTTTCTGAAGATAATGCCAGGTACATTTAATGTAAGAAAAACATATAAATGTTAAAGAATAAATTATTTTCAAATAAAACAAATCAGCTCAAGACTGTGTCATGAAGGGTAACTCTGGGGAACAAAGTAATTGAAATGAAGAAGTAAACAGAGTAACAACCTGTTTCAGTGTGATTGACATTTTAAGCAACAGGGAAAAGAATCCCATTAAAACCATGACAAAAACCACCATTCACCACTATTCCATCATGTGAGGACTACAAAAAAGTAACATAACAAGTATGTTCTCCACTTGCCACAAGTTAACACCTATTTCAAAGAGAGCGAGAACCATATAGCTTAGTTTTCTTTATTGCCCTATATCTAGACATAAGAATAATTAATGGATAAGGGGATTGGGAAAAATGAAGTGAGATGGAAGTTATATTTTAAATTTCCTGAAAGCAACACCTATATGGGGCTGCAAAATAACCTAACAGTTTATTCAATGTACATTATAATACACATCCGTTGCTTTGTTTTCTTTCCTGATTCTGAATTATCTCATGACAATTTGTATTACTCTAATTAGGACGTGCTTCCCTTTCTGAAATAACAAAAATACATTTAACCTACCAGATTTGGGGCATGAAGTAATTAAGATTAACTCCCAAGCTACTGTTGCAGGAGGCTTGTTTAATGGTGGTACCCAGAAGTGCTGAGGGACTGGTCAGTGAGGGAATCTGGCTTCAGCTCAGACTGCAAGCAGCAGATGACTTCCCTCCAGGGAAAGGTCTGATCACTCTCTATCATGAAGGCCAAGACCATGTGGATCCTGGCCACAATGCAAAGCCAATAAAGGAAACTCAGGAACATAGCACTGGGTGAGGGAGGCAGGGCAGAGTGGGGTTGGGAAGGGTGCGCACACAGTCCGCAGTCATTTTCCCTGTTTTTGGCTTCCGACATTGGTGGAATCTATTGGTCGTTCAGAAAAACAAACCTCACCAGGAATCTGCTGAGAAAGAATTAAACATCTGAGCAAATCTCTAAACAGTGGATAAGATCTAGTATGAAGAGTCTCAAATAAGAGCTAGACATCCTGGCACACAAACCATGATCCAAGAGGGCTGTAAATCCCAGGAGAGAGACTCCCCAGAACCTGGAAGGAGGATCAGTCCAAGACCAGAGCCATCCCATTAGTCACAGTTGTTAAGGGTTATTTGGGGATTACTAATGAGGACACTTATGTTAGAACTTACTCTACGTTATAGTGAACCGGCCATTCTCAAAAGAGCTGTGGGTCCCTTGTAAAACCCTAAGCAGAACAATTCCTCTAGACACTGTCGCATAATGACAGCAAGACCAAGCAAGTGCTGCTAACTATGATAAGACCTTAGTTCCCAGATTGTACCAAAAAAATCAGCAGCAACACACACAGTTCTGTGTGTGTGGCTTGTTTCCAACAAGGTTTATAGCAGTGTTTTTCCTATATTGTTATGACTAATTTTAATTATTGGTTCTGTTTTACTGCAGTTTTTCCCCCATCTTATTAACAGCATCTCCACCTTTCTAGTAAACAGATCCAAAAAACTTGGAGTCATCCTGGGTTCCCTTTTGGCTAAAATCTCACATCTAAACCATCAACAAATCTTTGTGGTTCTACCTTAATTATCTATAAGCTGAGTACTTCTCAGCTCCATTGTTGCCACCATGGTCTAAAGCATCATCGTCTTTCCTGAGTTATTGTAATACCCTCCAGGTTGGCTTTCCTGTTTCCACCCTGCTCCTGCCCCTAACATGGTCAAAAGGGTGTGTCTTTAAAATATTAAGCAAGATCACATCTACTACCCTACAAACCAACCAATGGGCCCCGCATTTTCTCATTGGCTTTCAGGGACCTACACAATCTAGCCACTCCATCCTCCACCACCTTTTGACCTCAGTTCCTCCTATTCTTCCCTACAATTCTGTGGCCAGGTTGGCCCCCATACAGTTCTTCAAATCTACCTGGCTTGCTTCCACCTCAGGGCTTTGACACTGGCATCTGACTCTACCTGGAATATTCTTTTCTATGTATCTGTGTGCCTTGCGACCTTATCAGCTTGCTCAGGTATAATTCTCTCATTAAGCCATATCTAGACTGTTACGTTTTTTTCAATACCCTTTCTCCCCCCAATCCTACCTCATTTCATGCTTTTTCTCATGAGTGCTCATCACTTTCTAATGTAATATGGATTTCCTTTTGTCTTTCCCCTCCAACTAGAATTCCAGTTCCAGCAGAGCAACAGCCTGTTTTGGTCATTGCTTTGCTGCTAGCACTAAAAACAACATCTGACATAGCAGACACTCAATAAAGAGCAATTGACTGAGTGAATGTAAAGTTAACCACTGTATGCACAACTGGGAGTAAAATAGACCTTAAGGTCAGTAGACTATGTTTGATTCATTGGAAAGATCAAAGGAAGATGAAATGGTTGGGGAGGGGGACTAACAGAAGCAAGGGGAGGTGGAAATTAATGAGGCACCTATAAAGTTCTTGATCTCTTTGGGGACTTACAGGGTCCAATTATCCATGATGCATTTCCCAAGAATCTGAAGAAACAAAATGTATTGATCACATTGATTTTACCAGAGGGTCAGAGGAAGTTCTGAGAAAATAACCAGCAGGGCTATGGCTACCATAGTCAGATCTGAAGTCATCCACAGACCCATCTAATTTCCAACTATGTGTGGAAAAGAGTAGGTACATCTAAAACCATCCTTCTGATGACTCCTGGCTATGAATATACTGGGATGATGGGGAGAGAGGAGGGATGGCTGGTGAGCATATCTTCCTGGTGCTTAGCTGACATGTTGACAGTGATGCAAAGAAGCAGGACACAAGCTTAGCAAGTGCTAGTCAGCTACACATTTTTTTTTTGTTTTTAGTGCTTTGAGTCACAGAAAGAGAAAAGGCCTTTCTGGAGGCTTACACACTCCCCAGGAAGCTAGGGGACGACCCGCTCCCTTCTGTCCTGAGGCTAATTAGTACCGCAAAACTGATGAACCAGACATTCTGGTCAATATGTCCTCAAATAAAAGTGTCACTTCTGTATTATGAGGCATCGAAACATCTCAATTTTTTAAAACAAACTCCAATCTTTTTCATAATTGTCTCCCACAGAATGTATGTATATATGTATGCACATACACACAGATACAGTATATATTCACTGCTTACTTAAAATATTTAATGTAGCTAGTTAATATTTGAGATATTCAGTTGAGAAATGGAACAAGGAAGATCAAAGCTTACAATGCATCAATTTCCCAGCAAAGCTATTTTTTTCCTTGCAGTGCAGATGAAGAAATGTTTTCTTTTGTTTCTCTTATAATTAAACTTGTTTGAAACTCCTGAAGAGATGTGAAAGGCAGGGTTGTACATGTGTAACAGCTCCCTGGCGCCTGGCTCTCAGTGGATCTCAGATCCAGTGGGGAAAACATCTGAGCTTAAACTAGCTTCAAAAAAAGTCATGCTTTCTACACACTGGGAAAGCACACTCTAATAAATATGTGAAAGAACAAAAGCAAGCTGACATTCATCTTTACTAAGCAGCCTATTTGCCGAAGTAAGAGAATATGTCTTAAGGGTTCAAGGGACTCGGGCATCAGACACATTCTTTAATTTTCAAGTGGATGGAGAAAATTGCAATAGAAATCAGACCACTCCCAAATATTGTCACTCAAATGAGGTGTTTTATTCCCAGAACTATTTTTAGACTTCATGACTTAGCGTATCTTCTAGTGGTTTTCCTAATCCCTGTACTATTTGGGAGTCAGGTGTAGGGGGTGAGTAGGGGACTAAATTATCTTTCAGTCACATGTAACAGGATTGAGTACAGTCATTACAGGTGCACAATCCTGTCCTGAAGATCTGCTTTCCAATCAACAGGACCACAATTTTGGGAGCCAGATGGATGTTAAAACGGATCTTAACTATTTGTAGCCCCAGAGAACATCACAGCCTCACTCTAGGTCATGGAAATCCTGGTCAGAAGTACAGTGAAAACTAGGAGGCTGTGAATATATTTTGTTTCTCAAACTAGCGTGAGGTTAAGTCCTATAGAACTGACACATTAATGCAATTCAGTGTTGTAAATCAAGAGACTCAGATTATAATTCTGTCTCTGCCATGAACTGGTTGAGGACATTTGAACTAATAATTGCAACTCCCTGGGCCTCAGTTTCCTCAAGTGCAGAGGATGACCTTGAACGAGCTCATTTCCTCTGGGCTTCATTTAATTAGAACAAAGCTTGCTCTGATATTTTATGATGTTATTAGAGAAGCTCTTACAATATTGCTTTTTAAATCTAGTCGATGTCCCTACCTTCAGTAGATATTTAAAGAGGATTCTAAGCAGAAATAGCCAAATGATCAAGCAAGTATATCATTTCTTTAGAGTTGGGATTACTTGCTTAGTCAATGAGAATATGAGGGTCAAACCGTACGAGAATATGGTTTGACTGGAAAGACCACTGGGTTAGAAATCTTGCTTCCTGGCTTCTAAGACCAGCTTTGCTTCCCACCGCTTGTATTACCCTAGCAAGTGATCAGAGCGGCAAGACTGATTATAAGTAAAAAATTTACACTACATATCTTAACAACCGAAAATTTTAATGGAAGGGACTTTTAATCCTTTCTGTGATGTCTCAGAGAGCCTATTTTTTTAAACCAAAATAAAAGT
Source organism: Catagonus wagneri (assembly GCA_004024745.2). Classification (NCBI taxonomy): domain Eukaryota; kingdom Metazoa; phylum Chordata; class Mammalia; order Artiodactyla; family Tayassuidae; genus Catagonus; species Catagonus wagneri. The sequence goes on from PVHT020000141.1 coordinate 454,264, forward strand.
AAAGTCAGTGGGATGTGACTGGCCAAGTACTCTGAAGCATCAAACACTGGAATGGGATCCTCTTTATTACCTTCAAACCATAATCAGCTACCTGTTTCAGATGCTGCATTTGCTTTCCATTGCTACATAACAAATTCCAAAAATCTTAGCAGCTTTAGACAACCCCTTTGTATTACTGAAGAGTTCTGTAGGTCAGAAGTCCTAGGGAAACTCAGTTGGGCTTTGCTCAAAATATCACAAGGTCAAATCTAAGGTATTGATGGGCTGGGCTCCTATCTGGAGGCTGTAGCAAAGAATCCACTCCAAGCTCATTCAGGGTATTGACAGAATCCAGCAAGTTGAGGCCCAGCATCCTTTGCTGGCTGTCAGCTCTGGACCTCTCTCTTATGACCTATGGCCACCCACATTACCCACATTCCTTCTCCTGGGGCATCCACATTTTCAAATGGCAACAGCAGGTCAAACCTTTCCAATGCAAGTGCCCCTTATGGCTCAGCTGTAAAGAACCCAACTAGTATCCATGAGGATGAGGGTTCAATCCCTGGCCTTGCTCAGTGTGTTAAAGACCTGGTGCTGCAGTGAGCTGTGGTGTAGGTTGCAGATACAACTCAGATCCCACATTGCTGTGGCTGTAGTGCAGGCTGGTAGCTACAGCTCTGACTGGACCCCTAGTTTGGGAATTTCCATATGCCATGGAAGCGGCCCTAAAAAGACACGCACACACAAAAAGGCCTGAACAATAAGGAACTTTTTGCCAGGCTCTTAACATTTTTGCTAACAATAGTGTCATGTCCATGCAAACAATAACAAATAAGAGTCTTCTACTTTTGTAAAATTCAAGAGATTCTGAACATTTTTGTGACCAGAGCACATTGTCAGGTGGGGACTTTAAACAGTCGTTCCCCAGTAAACCTGCACATAGTACAATTAGAATCCAAAAGCAACTCATATTCAAACAACCAAAATCCAATTAGGAAGTCAGTGAACATCTGAGAAATGATCCACACAAGTAACCGAATTAAATAATATCAAATATTACAACTGAAACTAACACAGTATTGGGTTTGGTTTTGTTTTGTTTTTTGCCTTTTTGTCTTTTTAGGGCCACACCCATGGCATTTGGAGGTTCCCAGGCTAGGGGTCTAATCAGAGCTGTAGCTGCCAGCCTATGCCACAGCCACAGCAAAGTGGGATCCAAGCCGCATCTTCGACCTACACCACAGTTCACGCAACACCAGATCCTTAACCCACTGAACAAGGCCAGGGATCGAACCTGTGTCCTCATGGATGCTAGCATGCTTCATTAACCACTGAGCCACAATGGGAAATCTTTTTTTTTGAAACTAACACAATATTGTAAATGAACTATACTTCAAATTAAAAAATTGATATACAACTCCTCAATGTTTTATTTCCTAAATGTGTGAGGTCATTATCTTCTGAATAGTTATCCAAAGAAACGTCTCAAAACTCTTTCCTTTATTCTATGGTGGATGCATCCAAAAGTTTTAAAAAGATAAATATCTAGGCTAAAGTAGTGAGTTAGGACAGAGAGTAAGAAAGTAGAGAATTTTAAGTATATATGAGCTATAACAAAGCTTCTGATGAGTGGAAGCTCAAATAAAAACTCCTTTTAATGCTCCCATTAGTGACCTAAATATTGAAAAATGTGAGCGCAAATATAAAGGATGAAATGGAAATAATATGAGTTTATGGAGTTACATAAGAACAGCCAAAGAAAAAGATTCAGTTCACTTTTCTACTAAATAATAATAATTTAATACTCATCTCACAGAACGTTCTGTTTCTGTTCATCCACTTTGAGGAGGCATCTACATTATTGTGGAAAACTTTTACTGTCAGTCAAGTGTCTAAAGTATCACATCCATCAACTCTGCAATATTTTAAGATAAATTAAGTAAAAAAGCCTGATGTGTAAAATCGTCTTTTGATCCCTACTGCGAAGCATTACTTGATAGAAATACTTGGAACAAACAGTTATATCAGATTCTTCAGATGACTGAGCAATTATCATTTTGAAAATTGGAAAGTTATCACTCCTTTAGTTTCTCTCTTACTTATCTCTCATGTTCATTCATTCTTGATAATCTAACCATTTTTATAGGAATGGCTCAAATGGAATTGTCTATATGCTACCAAAAGTAACCTTGCAAAACAGGTCAAGGAAGTTCTAAGATGCCAACAATAGACTATGAATTACAAACTTCTGGGAAAACCTAAGAATTTGTGATGATAAAGGGCTCTTCAGCCTTTGACCCTAGTGTTAAATCTCACCACTCTCCTCCCTTTAATTCACACAATCTATACAACAGCCACACACCTGCTCACTAATTCATTAATTCCCTATCATGTTTTGGCTTCCCTCCCCTACTCCTTCTTTCCCTTTTTTTCTTTTCTTTTTTTTTCTTTTTTACTTTTCTTCCTTCCACTGGACATAGCACATTTTCTTCTTTTGGTCTGAGAGTTAAAACCTCAAAATTTATTCTTCTTAAATTACTCCCATTTTATTCAGAAAAATACCTGTGTTAACTTCCCTTGTCATTTAAAATATACAAATATAGGAGTTCCCATCGTGGCGCGACATAAATAAATCCAACTATGAACCATGAGGTTGCAGGTTCGATTCCTGGCCTCGCTCAACAGGTCAAGGATCTGGCGTTGCCAAGAGCTGTGGTGTAGATCGAAGACATGGCTCAGATCTGAAGTTGCTGTGGCTGTGGCACAGGCTGGCGGCTACAGCCCCAATTAGACCCCTAGCCTGGGAAGCTCCAAATGCTGCGGGTGCGATCCTAAAAAGACAAAAAGCCAAAAAATAAAAATAAAATATAAATACAATTTTATATCACCCCAACACTAGTATCTTAGCACACTGTCACTTCCCTGAGGTCTCCTCAGGTCCTTTTTCCCAGCTTCCATCCCATTCCTCTAATGGCATTTTTATCTTTAAGAATTTTTGATCTAGATTATTTTGGATACATTTTTTTCTCTTTTGATAATTGCTAATTCACTAATCATAAGCCTTACTGGTAGTTTTCTCATCCATAATTCTCACATTTTCTTATATTCTAAATTTCTTTTTTTCTGGAAGACATTTTTTTAATACTTTTTAACAACAGTTTTAGGTTTGCCAAAAAAAAAAAAAAATGAACCAAAGCACAGAGAATTTCCATATACATCTTTCCTTCCACAGTGGTTTTTTTCCTATTATTAACATCTCACAATAGTGTGATACATTTTTTCCAGTTTATGATCAACATCCATATATTGGCTACAGTCCACAGTTTACATAAGAGCTCACTATGTTGTATAGTCCTATTGGTACTAACAAATGCCTAATGTCATGTATCCAACATGACAATATCATACAGAATACTTTCACTGCTCTGAAAATAGTCTGAATTCCACCTATTCATCCTTCCCCCTTCGTCTTCCCCCTGGGCCCCTGGACATCACAGGTTCCTTTACTGTCTCCATGGTTTTGCCTCTTCTAGAATGTCATACAGTTTGAATCATATAGTATGTAAACTTTTCAGACTGATTTCTTATTATGTAACAATACACATTTAAAGTCCCTCTGTTTTCCGTGGCTTGATAATTTTTTATCACTGAATAATATCCCATTGTTTGAGTGTTCCACCTTCAGTGGTATTTTTAAAGAACATTTTGAGTGGTAAAGCTAACCATTTGTTTCAGCTTCACTTTAAATAATACTTTGGCCAAAATATAAATTTCCATGTTTAAAGTTCCTTTAATTGCCCTCATGTAGTCAGAATAACAGGTGAGAAATATGATTGCAATCTAATTCTTGTTTTTGGTGGATGACCCACAGTCCTCTTCCCTGGGAGATTTCAGTACATTCCCTTTGTCTTTGATGTCCTAAAATTCACAATAATGTATCTGTACGTAGGCTTTTTTTTTATCTCTTCTGTTTTGCCCTTTATGAAATCTTTCAATTTGTATTCTTACATATTTATATAATTTCAAAAATTATAAGAAATTAATATTCTTCAAATATCTCCTACCTTTAATTGACTTATTTTCTGCTGCTTCTGAAAATTCTATTTTATGGATATTTACATTTCAACATCTACATCTGCCCTCTATTTCACCTTTTCTTTCATGTGTGTTTTCTTTATTTATTTTTTCCTTATACTTTCTAGAAAAGCTCCTCAAAGAGATCTCCACTCTTTTGAACTTTTTAAGGTATCTTTTAAGGCCCAGTATACAGCATACTTGTTGAATTTTCCGTGTGAGATTAAGATGAATGTGTATTCTGCTGTTGTTGGATGGAGTAGTTTTACACATGTCAGTTAGATCAAGTTGATTGATAGTATTGCTCAAGTTAATTTACTGATTTTATATCCTTGCTGATTTCTTGCACTACTGCATCTTTACACCATAGTAATATGTACATACAATTTTAATAATAGGGGTATAGGGCATATGGATGTAGGGTACATGTACTACCTTTGCAATTTTTCTGTAAATCTAAAAAACTTGTTTTAAAAAAAGTCTTATTTTTAAAAACTCAAAAGGGTATATCACAATGTTATCTGAAGAACTGAAAGCAATCCCAATCCCAATAAAGAAATTGGTAAATAAATGATGGTTCATCAATAACCTCCCAAAAGCAGTTTTTTAAAGGATGTAAGTGTCATACCAATGTAATGATCAAATGCAGTTTCCTCTGGGAAATGGCATCAAAAGAGAGGGCATGAGAGAGTGTGCTTTTCAGCATAAGTCTCTTTGTACTACTGCTTGTATTAATCACATGTATATGAATTTGTTGAAAATAAAATTTGTTAAAAGAAGGCCAAGGTGCTGAGGATGTCAGGCTCGTTTTCAAGGACAAAGTGTCATTAAGGTATTTCTTTAAGGTACTGACCCTGTAAAAACAGGTAAAACCCTGGGTATATGTCAACAATAACCCCCAGACACTGTCACTTACAAATCTTCTTCTAAATAGCTGGTTCCAAACAACATCATCAGGGATTTTTTTGGTATGATTAGCTACTGTTTACAAAATGCAGTCCACACATTTAGCAGGGTTTTTAAAAAATTTTACAATCTGACTGCAGCAAACCTCTTCCTAGTTATCTCCTATCCAGTCATTGTTTTTTTCTTTTCTTTTTATGAGAGTATAGTTGATGTACAGTGTTGTGTCAATTTCTGCTGTACAGCATAGTGACCCAGTCATACACATTCATTCCTTTTTCTCATATTATCTTCCATCATGGTCTATACCCAGAGACCATGTGCAGTACAGTAGGAACTCATTGCTTATCCATTCTAACTGTAATAGTTTTTCATCTCCTAACCCCAAACTCCTTTCCATTCCACTCCCTGCCCACCTCCCAGCAACAAGTCTGTTCTCTATGTCTGTGAGTCTGTTTCTGTTTTGTCCTATACCATCATTTGCAGAGTTGTACTCCAGCCCCTCGGGATTCTACACCTGCCTTTCCAAACCTGTTTCTTTGTCCATACGGTTGTCTTTGCCTACAATGCTTCCTTCACTTCTCCAGTTTTTAAAATCCCACTCATAGTTCACTTTCCAGATCACACACAAATTCTTTTTCTATTAATCCCATTTAGATTTAAGCCATTGGGGGTCTCTGTTATTGTTGTTACCATAGCTCTTACTTTCCAAAAACAGCACTTATTTTTAATTTATCTGATTTTATCATTATATTGTACATAACTATCTTCTCACAGGTTTAACACACCTGTATCTTCATTGAGCTATAAGGTCCCAGAGGGAAGAGAACATCTTCTTCGTCTTGATGTCCTTCTCCTCCTCTTGAGATCAATGCTTTATTCAAAGTCAAGACCAATTAATGTTAGCGACAATACATCTGAATTAACTGAAAAGGATTCCTCTGAAGAGATTAGCAGTGGATCTACTTTCTGAACGTTACTAAGATAAGCTGCAGTAGGCAAGCATATGGACCACAACTTCTCCCCTCCAAGTTCCCTGAAAATGAACAGTGAAGATTTTAGGTTAGTACATCCTTTGGGATATGAGTTGTGCTTCCTCTTTGGCATCTGTCAAAATCCAAATATCCACTGCTAATTTAAAACTGGTGGATCATGAGATTCTGACCATGAGAAGTCTTACAAAGAAGGTATATTTAGACACGTGACTTTAACTTATTCACCCTTACTGCTCAGCTGCCACAGGTAGTGTGCAGGGGAAAGGAGGGTGGAGTTGCTAAAGTGTGATGAGGACACCCAATGAGAAGGGAACCGCAAACAGAATTCATTAAACTCTTGAAAATAACCTTGAGGCTCTGATATTTAAATACGTGTTCTTCTTAATAATGTTGCCATGATTCTCGCCAGCCTAACAATATACCTGTCAATTCCCACTGGAAAATACTTCTAGTGTTGTTTTTGTAGAAGAGCAATCAGTTCAAATCTGCACTGGTGATGTTAACAAAAGGAAGAACAGGCTTGGGTCTTAAAGAGCCACTGACCAAAAACACTACCCCCCAAATTATCTGAATTTCTCACCTCTCCTGCCCTTGAATTTCCAGAATAAGCAAAGTGAAAGTCAGAGAAATTCATTTGGAAGATATATTGATTTAACAGCAATCAAAATAAATATTGTGTGTTTACCAAAAACAGTAGATATAAATAACTATAAGAATTGATTCTTTGAGACAGGAAAGATCTGTCCTCCCTAATATGCCCAGTTTAACACCCAGGAGACCCTTTCTTTAACAAATGTCAGTGCAGTGGCTCCTCTAAGTGTAGAGTGCTTAAAAGTGGATGGACTTTATCCTCACAATCACATAAAGTCCCTACTGATTCACAGAGTGAGCTCTGAAAACTTTATACTTGATGGCATAGTCCCAAAGAACCCATATACAGTTATACCAAGTACTATAATTTGCCTTTCTCTTTTACCCAAAGACAAGCTCTAATGCTCCTGTTTCCATCAAGCCTCCCTGGCTTTCACCATATGAAGGGAATTTCACATGTTTCCTTGTGCCTTTTAGTGGCTTAGCAAGCATTTGCTGAAAAGGATTTCTTTTATTAGACTATAAGCTTCACGTGGATATTTTCCAAGCCCCTATCACAGCCTTAGAACATAAGTGTTCAATAAATTAGTTGACTGAGTAATTGAAATACTGTAGTCTTTGTCTTAATACTGGTACCTTTTTAGCAAAAGCATTATTTTATGTATTTATTTATTTATTGCTTTTTAGGGATGCACCTGTGGCATATGGAAGTTCCTAGGCTAGTGGTCAAATCAGAGCTGTTGCTGCAGGCCTGCACCACAGCCATAGCCACATGGCATCCAAGCCATGCTATGACCTAAAACACAGCTCATAGCAATGCTGGATCCTTAACCCACTGAGTGAGGCCAGGGATCAAACCCACATCTTCATGGATACTAGTCAGGTTTGTAACCTGCTGAGCCACAACAGGAATTCCTTCAGTATTATTCTTGATACCTCCCTAGACCTGAATTCCAACAGAATACACATTTTGGTTTGGTTTACACACAGAGGAATCATCTTATTTTGGAAAGTGGCCCATATAATGACTGTTAAAATTCTTATTGGAATAAGTCATGTCTATAAACTCACCTCCAAACCAGGCTAATTATGAGAAAAGTCATTTATCAAATTTTTAGGGGGTTTGTAATTTAAGAGACTATGAATGGTGGTTAAGCATAGTCTCTTGAGGTAGACTGCCTGCATCGGAGACCTATTCATTCCATTGATTGGCTACAGAATCTTAGGGAAGTTCCTTAAAGTCCCTTGTTTTTAAGATGGAGAATATTATGTTACCTGCCTTCTAGGTGCTGTAAGGATTGAATTATGTAATACACAGGTCAGTGTGTGGCACAGAGCAGGCCCTCTGCAAGCGTTAGGAATTCTAAGGCAGCATGTTGAAGATGCTGACTAGTTAGCTGCACAGGTTAAAATACAGCACAGTAAAATGGACAATGTAATGATGTAGCAAGGACCCTGGAGTGAAAGTAAGAAGAAATGGGCTTTAGCCCCGGCTCTGATTCTAACCTTATGTCTTTAGCCAAATCATCACTTCCTTGAACATCAATCCTCACATTTAAACATGGAAAATAATACCTAATTGATAGCATTCTTTGTGCAGATTAAATGAAGTAATGAATGTGAAAGAGCTCTGTGAAATACAATGTGTTATAAAAGATCAATGTTATCTCTGTTTCATCATCAAAAACACAGTGAGGGGAGTTTCCGTCATGGCTCAGCGTTAACAATACTGACTAGTAGACACAAGGAAGCCAGTTTGATCCCTGGCCTTTCTCAGTGGGTTAAGGATCCAGTGTTGCCTTGAGCTGGGGTTAGCAGATCCAAACTATTACATTTGGAATGGATTAGACAATGAGGTCCTACTGTACAGCACAGGGAACTATATCCAATCTCTTGGGATAGACCATAATGGAAGATAATATGAGAAAAAGAATGTGTGTGTGTGTATATATATATATATGTGTGTGTATATATATATATATATATATACATATATATATATATATATATATAAAACTGGGTCACTTTGCTGTACAGAAATGGGCACAACATTGTAAACCAAATATACTTTAATAAAAATTTTAATTTTAATTAAAATTTTTACTAATATAGAGAAATTATGGGTTTAATTTTTACTTAATGATAAACTAGTGGAGAAATAAGAGAATGCCTTAAAAAATGGGATATTTCAAATGGAACTTGAGATTATTACTACACCTATTATATGTAATCTGAGAGACTCTTCTGGCACTTACACCCCCTTCATAGTGAGGCAGTGTGGGCCAGGGGAGCTTCTCCTCACCAAAATGTAGCACTCACAGGTCTTTTATACAATTGTCCAAATAGTAAAAAGTGGATAAATGCTACCTTGCTGAATCAATCCAACCCTTTAAGCTGATTTAAATTCTTCACTGAGGAGTTCCCATCATGGCTCAACGGTTAACGAACTCAACTAGCATCCATGAGGATGTGGGTTCAATCCCTGGCCTCGCTAAGTGGGCTAAGGATCCAGTGTTGCTGTGAGCTGTGGTGTAGGTTGCAGACTCAGCTCAGATCTCGCGTTGCTGTGGCTGTGATGTAGGCCGGTGGCTACAGCTCTGATTGGACCCCTAGCCTGGGAACGTCCATATGCTGCAGGTGCGGCCCTAGCAAGGCAAAAAAAAGCAAAAACAAAAACTTTCACTAAGACTTTTAGTTAATTGAGCTAAGATGTGTTTTCAAGCAGGTCAGAAATCATTTACTTCCTCTTTATGTGTCATTGTGTGCTCCTAAATGCTTGTTTCACTGATAACAAAATTTATTCCCATTCACACTTAGCGTGATTTCTACTGGAGGTATTACCTAGTGTAGAGTACATGTGTTTTGAATCTGCTTCCTAACACTGAAATGAAACAGGTTTTCTAAGTGTTCACCAAATGGGAGAGATGTCCTGTTGGACAAGAGGGTCTCCCAATAGAGACGGAATCCACTAAAATCCTCTTAAGTGGTCCTTGTTTGTTCTGCAAGTGCTTCCTACCACCTTCTGAACATGCACTTTTGTCTAAATAGAGTGACAATATAAAGAAAATGAAAAAGAGGGAGTTCCCATCGTGGCTCAATGGAAATGAATCTGACTAGCATCCATGAGGACACAGGTTTGATCTCTGGCCTTGCTCAGTGGGTTAAGGATCCGGAATTGCCATGAGCTGTGGTGTAAGTTGCAGATGTGGCTCAGATTTTGAGTTGCTATGACTGTGGTATAGGTCGGCAGCTACAGCTCCAATTTGATCCCTAGCCTGGGAACCTCCATATGCCGTGGACGTGGCCCTAAAAAGACATATATATATATAAGATGTGGTCTTAGCCTATCAGTTGCCCATGACTTCAAGTACAAAGACTTTATGAAAAAAAGTGAATTTTACTGCTAAAGGAAAAGAGATGAGTCCTGTTAAATGGAGAAAAGAGAGAAAGAACATCATAGGGAAATAAAGATGCAGGTAGGCACAATAGCTGTGAAAATGAAGAAAGGGCATGCACCCTTCATGATAGATAAAGCAGAAGAAATGGGGAGAGTGAAAGAACAGAAGATGGACGGAATCAGAGCACTTAGAAAATTACTTTTCATTATAGCATTTCAAAGGAGTTTTGAAAATGGGGGAACAACGAGTATAGAAATAGAAAAAGGATGATTTTTTTAGGTAAGCTGTCCAGGAAAAAAAGAAAACACCAGTATCTGTGCAACAGAAAGCTAAACAAAATTAAGCCATATATATGACATGGTAATTGCAGTAATATTACTAATATGGTATTCTTCCTAAATCTATTTCCTCTCCAAGTCCACTGCTAAGAAAAGGTACACTCAGCCCTCTATATCCACAAGTTCTGCATCTGAGGATTCAACCAACTACAGATCTCCAGTATCTGAAAAAACAACTCCAGAAAGTTCCAAAAAGCCAACCTTGAATTTTTGGAATTTTTGAATACTGAGGGACCACCTCTATACTCAGAAAACAAGAGTCATAGAAAGAGGTGAGTTATCTGAGAATGCAGAAATAAGACAAATGCTTTAAAACCCCCCAACAAATCATACACAACACAGATCCTCTACTGTCAAAGTCAGCTCCGAAGGGAGCGCAGCTGCACATGATACAGGTGAAGATGAAGCACGGTCCAGAGAACTCTTGGTGCCCCAGCTGCTACAAGGGTATCCCAGGAACACAGCTTCTACTGCATGATTTTCCATATGGTCTTTATTTTAGAGAAAAGCAATGCCTAAATCCATAATGAAAATGTAGGAATGACTCTAGGCTTCAGAGTAAAATAAAAGGAAGCCTGTAAGGAGGATTTATCCAAGACAGAAAAATACCTCATTACAATATTATTTCCTAAGAGAAATAACAGCAGTATGAACACTTCCAGTACAGACACAGAAGCGTAAGGGATTAGTTCATCTTGGAATAAAAGCTGAGCAAAGAAGGGTCAGAGAAAGCTTCATAGAGGATGTGACAAGAAGTTGGGCCTTGAAGTCTTAGCCAGATTTTTGCCAGTGGAGGTATTTCTCCATCATCTCCAGCTGAACGACTCAGTGAAGAACCAGGTGTATTCCCATCTTCCAAAAGTCAGTATTTTTGATGGATGTTTCCCTTCAGTACAGGCAGTGGAAACATGGCCAGAAATAGAGTCACCCTGAAAGGCCCAGCAAATGGCTTTAGAATCCAGATCAAAGTGGTTTCTTATTAACGAAGGAACATTGAGTGCCTAAACCACTATGAGAGGGGGGCTGTCTGCCCAAAGCCCAAGAAGTCAAATGTTACCTGGCCCTGACATCTGGAGAGCTCCTATGGGTTGATATCTGACACATAGGTTATGTCAAAATTATTAAGTATGTCAGGGAACTTTCTGAAACCTCATTGTATGATAAAAGATGCATATTATGATTCGTGTGTCTATTACATGATTTATGCAATTGGATATAAAATGAAGGATCCTTTTAAAACTATGGTTTACCCACAGGAAAGGAGAGGCAAAGTAGATGAGGTAAGTTTTGAGGAACCTATATATTATGCTTCTGTATTTATAGGTTAGTTTCATACAAACAGTCTACTGCTCTTCCAGTGAGGATGTGAAGCAGCCTACCACATTAAAAAAAAAAAATATATATATATATATATACACACACACATATATATATAACAAGATAATTAAGAAAATAGTGTAATAGAGAGAAGTTATTTTTGAATGAAACGAAAAAATAATTTTACTAAAACTAATGGATAGGGTTGTTATTCTCATTGTTACCCTAGTTGTGAATTATATTTACCTGCGAGATTCCTGGTAGCCAAGGAAACATAAGAATCACTGTGGACTATTTGCAGATCATTAATGAATGAAAGTTTACAAGATCATCTGTCAGAATGTCATATCTTGGCCTAAGTACTTGGAAAATGGCATCAGGCAAATCCTTGTATAAAGGATTTTGCATCGCACAAAAGTCTTCAACTGCAGTTCTGTAGAAAATATAAATGGGTTCTGCCTGTGATACTTCTTACATCAGCCCTCATAAAAAATCGGAGGACAAAGCATTAAATTTTAACTCTGTGAAGGAATTTCCATGAGGATATAAGGTAAAACAGTCTCAGTACACTGCTCTCTGGTAATATAATTCAGGAATAAAGCTTAGAAAAACAAAAGGTGGTAACATGTCACTTAGACGTTCAGAAATTTTTCAGCTTAACCAATTTGATACAAGAAACACTGGATCTTTTCACTGTTGGAAGAAGAAAGACCTTTAATTATAACATATTAATTAAAAGCTAGAGATAATTTAGTATTTTAACTTAAAGCCAAGTATCTGGATTTTATTCACACCCAGCATTAACCCTTGCCACCTCTAAATCAGAGCAATTCACATTTTTTTCACCCCAATGAATTTTGAGGCTACCCAAGTCCTCAACTGTGAAGTTAAAAGCTCAGAAGGGAAATAAAAGTATTACTATTAGTGTAGGTGAACCATTGGAGGTTTCTAATCAATCACACCACTCCAGGCTACACTTAGCTGTGTTAAAGTCTAACTTAAATTCCTATCTAATTTGCCCCTTGACATTCATGTCTCAGTCTGAAACCCTCTTCTGAAGAAACAAGAATACTCTTCAGATCCACATATTATAAACTCATATTGTCCAACAACTTTGTGTAAGGGCCATTGGAAAGATCCTCAAACATCCTCTTTTATGTTGCTGCACAGTGCTCTGAATAGCATCATACACCTTTTTAAGAAGGCAATTAGCCTCTGAAAAATTAAACCAGTACATTACTACTTGTAGTATTGCAAAGACTGAGTTTTAAGTATCTTAAATCAGAAATTTCATTCTCGCCTCCATTTCCTCATGCTGGGTTTGAACCTCAACTCTAATTGGATTACGCCACAATCACTTCTTGTTTTAGTGGAGCCAGTTAGTCAGCAGTGTTGGTTGTGACCTCTCTGGTCTCCATGTCACCACACTGGGCAATAAGAAGTAGCATAGTAATAAGCAAATGCATGGGTGGGCAAATGGTATTTAAGAGAAGTAATAAGGCAGGTACTCTCTTCACTATTAAACCAATGAAAGTATAGATGATGTTGTGGCAACATCTTTAGTTCAAAGACCCAAAGTGGAGTCCAAAAATGAAAAGAGCAGAATTCAAGGTCAGCAGTGAAGCTCCCTGGAGCTCATGCTTGAATCAGGGATATTTAATTGGCTGTAAATGATGCCTCTGGTATTCTGTTGTCCTGACCTGCCAGCTCTACTCTTTCTCTGGCTAGCCTTGCATTTACACTATCTGGCTCACCTTAATTTCCCTACAAACCTTCTGTCTATTGTAAAATGCCAGTTCTCTTGGTCCCCTAAGTCATCTAAACCCTACTACTCAGATCTCTCTATAACCCAACGTCACTCTATTCTTTTCATTTTGTTTTTCACTTTTCCATCTACATTCTCCTTGTCAGCCTTGTTCTTTTCTACTCTTCAAGCGTACCAGATTTCACACCACTAATGTGGTTTTGCTTAAAGAACTGTGATGGCAACTGAAAGGAGTTTCTTCTGTATGTCCAAAGCCCTTGATGAGTATATTCAAGTGTAGGTTTCCTCCACGAAGATCACTGATCACCCTGTACTTGAGTCAATGCCACATACTTTGTTATTATTAAGGTTCAATCTTCCTTTCTCTTATATTGCTTTTGTCCCTCATTACTAGAATGTAAGCTCATTTAGGGATGACATTATTCTTTATAATCCATCTGTGTCCCACATCATGGCTAGAAGTGTGAGCCTCAGTAAGTACTTATTCCCTAGTCAACTGTTTGGTTACCTGAATACATTTCAGAGAAATACAATGATAACTTATTATTCATATTACTTTGCAATAATAAGATTCTATGAATTTTTAGAGACTTTTGAGTGCTTCAATACTTATATATTCTTGGAAAAACTTGTTCACATTTGTCAACATTTTACATTCAGTTGTAATTCTGCTTCACAATGCAGCTGATAATTGTACCTGCCAATAATTATGATAAATGTACTGTCTTATGTAATACCTTTTGTTCACTGTTGAAACCAGTATAAGTATAGGTGGCAATGATGCTTTCAAATGTGGGACTAAAGTGAGTGATATATGATTAGACTGTTTTTCAGAAAAGATGAATCTTTTTAGTCTAATTAATGTAAGTAGGAGTCAGGTATCAAAAGTCTTTGTATTTCTTATGGAAAATTCCACCCTTTCCACTCTAGTTCTTCTCCTCCCACAGGGTGCCTTGCCTGCATTTGGCTCCTGGTTTTGTCATCAAAAGCTGATCTTGTCAGTTACTCTCTTATTTTCTCTCACATTCAGGAAATGATACACCTGGGTAGAGTTTAGTACCATGCAAGTGGGGGGACATTACAGCAGTGTAGGCATCTTCAAATTGAACACTGACACTCCTGTTCTTAGACGCCATTTCAGTAGTGCAACACTAGTTCCAAACACTCCCCATTTGAGGGGACCCTTTTCCTTTTAGAAATCCTGTCCGACCAAATGCAAATTGAATTCCTCCCATTTTCTTTTTGAAGCAAATCATCTCTTGCCCTTCCCTGAATGTTTAGAAGTTCTTGGTAAATTTCAGTGTGTAATGAACTTGAGGTCTTACTATTTCTCCTTTCCCTACCAGGATCTTCAAGAGAAGGGAACAGTTGGTGAATGTTATTTTTATCTTTGATGAAAAGTCTTATCCCAGAGCAGAAACATGGAGCATCATCAGTGGTGGTAATCATCACCTTAGGAGAAATTAAAATGCCTAATTTGAAAATTAGATGGTCTTCTATCCATGGGCAAGAGAAAAACTGGATACACATGGACAGAAGATAGTTTTGGAAAGAGCATGGGCTTTCAGATAGCTCTGGTGTCAAATTCGAGTTCCAGATTTCCTGTCATGGCTCAGTGGAAGCTAATCTGACTAGTAACCATGAGGACTCAGGTACGATCCCTGGCCTTTCAGGTTAAGGACCTGGCATTGCTGTGAGCTGTGGTGTAGGTAGGTCAGTGGACACAGCTCTGACTCGACCCCTACCCTGGGAACCTCCGTATGCTGTGAGTGTGGCCCTAAAAAGACAAAAAAGAAAAATTCGAGTTCCATCAGAATGTGACGTTGAGCCTAGCTTCCAAGTCTCTAAGTACTTATATTTCAGCATTTGTGTTAAAGAATAATGTAATTAGTAGGATAATATTTGTAAAGCTCCTGAGGCAGTGCCTTGACATAGAAGATGCTCACCAATTGGTCGATGAAATGATGACAATAATGCCAGAATGAAGCAAACTCACTACTGAGAAACAAAACCTATAAAGAAGGCTAAGGGAGTTTACTCAATGCTTAAAAACTTGTTTTCCAGTGTAAAAAACAACCCTTTAGGACAGAAAGGATAAATGCTCTAGGATCTCTTCTTACATAGGATCTTCTGGGAGTTCCTCTCAACTTACTCATCATCAGAGAGAAGACAGAATGCTGTCCTGTGGTTATTTAAGATGGAATAGTCTACAATCAGGATGAAATGAAAAGGCACTGGAAATTCTTAAAAATTTCTTTTTTTTCTCTCTTTTTTTTTGTTTTTTTTTTGGGGGGGGGCTGCACCTGCAGCATATGGAGGTTCCCAGGCTAGGGGTCGAATCAGAGCTACACCTGCCGGCCTACGCCACAGCAACGCCAGATCTGAGCCACGACTGAGACCTGCACCACAGCTCATGGCAACACCAGATCATTAACCCACTGAGCAAGGCCTGGGATTGAACCTGCGACCTCATGGTTCCTAGTCAGATTCATTAACCACTGCACCACGATGGGAACTCCAAAAATTTCTTATTCTTACTCCTAGAACTACTGCAGGATGTATTTCCTTTCTGAAGCTGCAGCTGGAAAGTGAAAATGATAGAGGGGGTTATTAACATTGCTAATTGACTTGCAAGCCCATGAATCAGGATAATTTCAAAAAGCCCAACAACCTAGGAGTACCAATTCTTCCTTGGTTAGAATTTACCCTTCTCATCAAGTCAGAATGGCTAAGCCAAGCAGTCAAGGCACTGTTCAGAATTTACCCTTCTAAGTTTAAACGATTTTTATACTCTGCATGGAAAAAGCAAGAAGGAATTTCATCCTTCAGTTTCATCTGTGTCCAAGGTCATCATACTAACATTGTCACTTCGGTGATCTGGCAACCATGATCTACACTCATCTACAAGGACTAAAAAACATGGCAATCCCAAGGCAGCTTTCATAAGAACCCACTTCATGGCGATACTTTGACCTTGTCCAATCTGAGGATGGCCACAAAGGAAGGAAATGGGTGTCACTTGATGTCACATGGCTTAAAGAAGGGAAAGCATCTACCACAACCTGTTCTTTTCGAAATATATGTTTTGCTTCATGTTAAATATTACAAAAAAAAATGGAAAACTTATTCTTGGCTTACATATTTTCCTTGTACAATTATCTCCTACAACTACAGTCAAATATGCTGCTACTCGCAATATCCTGCTCTTATCTACAAAAGCTCAGGGTACAGTAATCCTACTTGTATATACCAAAATAAATCGACTATCCATTAATTTCTTTCATGTCTGTCTTGTCTATATATGACTCCTTTCCATAGCATAATTTGAAAACTTAAAATATTCAACCTAAGATTTGGTAATAATAAATTTATGATAAGTGAAACCTAGGATAGATATTTCACTTGCAATTCAAATAAAGTTAAATGCAGCATAGTTTGTTGAAAGAACATAATCTAGATTAGGAGTCAGGATGTGTAGTTTCTACAAATTTGTCTACCAGCAACTTGTTTTACTGGTAAAGACCAATTACCAGCTTTCAATTTTCCCCATCTGTAAAACAACATCTTTAATATCTGACTTCAAAAAGCCACATAGGGCTCAATGAAAACAAATAAGATGTGTATTTGGTACTCTCAATTCCCTGGAGTTACAAATTGGGACATTCCCTTGTTGTTAGGCAACAGTAGAACGGAAAACGAATCAAAGCCTGAAAGAGCACTAATCTGCCTATATTTGTAATACATTCATAGAATACTATACAGATAAAATGTATGAGAAATTGCTTACTGGACATAATACCTTTGAGATGTAGAGAATTCACATGGAGTCCAGTGGCCAGTGCATTTATCAAGAAAACCAGCTACGAGTCAATCTGCCGAAATGATTCATACTCAACCAACTTTACTGGCATGTCTTGGAACACCAGGATTGCCAAAGTTAATATATTAAAGAGAATGGGGTCACAAGAGGCCATGAAGGAGGAGTAGGACATAGGGCTTTTTTTTTTTAATGGCATCCTTATGTTAAATTATGTTCTCTCCCAATGCAAATTATTTTTTTCATGTAGAATTAACCAAGTTCCAGATCTCTTCCCAAATATTTTGTCAAAAGTGGTCCAAGGAGACCATGTGCAAGGCAAATGCTTAAAGGTTAAAGAAGTGCTTGAGGCATAACAACTTCAGAAAAGGCAGCTACACTAGAGAATCTCTGTATCTGTTTTGCCTGACACTGCATGGTTTGCCACCCTTTGCATTCCTCACAAGCCAATGATCCTTACTGATGTACTTTAGTTAAATCACACCCCACCGTGTTCCCTCTCCCCTACTACCCTTAATCTGAGAAATCTACTGGAAGAAAGCTCCTTCTTCATTACATGGAATGCACTCATGATGGCTAAAAGAACTTCACAGAAGTCATCTAACTGAATGACTGCGTCCCTAAGAGATAAGCAAGGGTCATAATTGTTACAGAAAACTTCACAGAAGTGAAACCAAGACATCAAGCGATTTGACTGAGATCACTTAGAGGGCAAGTTATAAACGGATATCTCATAATTTACTACTAAGAGTGATGTTATGGTATTATAAAGCTATTTACCCTGAAGGTTATGCTGAAGAGGTCAAATTAGGAAGTGATGTCTTGCCAAGTTCCATACTGCATAACAAGGATATATCACCAATAACTCTATAAAGAAATGCAATAAAAGTCTCCAACAATGGATGGTATGAATTCCACAACCATTTAAATACATTTGGAAATCCAATCTCTGCCTTTTGAAGACAGTTAATGGATTGAATTTCTTCATGTAATATTAGTGTACATAGAGCCAACCAGATATCATGAAAGATTTGAACCATGATTATTCCTATGATTATTTTCCTTTGAGATCAGAGACACTCCCAAATGTCTATAAGTTCCACTCCAAGTATCTGACGTTAATTTAAAAAAAAAAGCCTGAGACTGAGAGAAGGTATGGAAAAAAGTCATTTCTATTCATCTATTTCTGGACCTCTTAGTAATAAATAATAACAAGTGATATTAAATCACACCTTTCTTTTGATGGCTATGAAATTTGTTCCTAGATTTTTATGAGTCTTTTTTTAAGATTTTTATTTTTTTATTATAGTTGATATACAATGTTCTGTCAATCTCTGCCGTAAAGTGACCCAGTCATACACACACACACACACATTCTTTTTCTCACATTATCTTCCATCATATTCCATCACAAGTGATTGGATATAGTTCCCAGGGCTATACAGCAGGATCTCATTGCTTATCCATTCCAAATGCAAGAGTTTGCGTCTACTAACCCCAAACTCCCAGTCCATCCCACTCCCTTCTCTTCTCCCTTGGCAACCACAAAACTGATGTCCAAGTCCATGAGTTTGTTTCTTTTCTGTAGATAGGTTTATTTGTGCTGTATGTGAATCTTTAAATGTACCAGGTGTACTCACTCAACTGGGAGAACTTTTTGCCTGTTTCTATAAATGCTTGCTCATTATGGATAGGAAAGCTTGCCTACATTTTTGAAACTCCTTTATTTCAAAGGTCAAAGGGCAAGATACATCAAAGAAAACCGAAAACAGAACTGACATTCCTCAGTGCTTGGTTTAGAGAATCAACCTTCCGTACTTATTAACCTCTCCTCTTTCTCCTTTTCTTGTAATAATCCCTGCAAGTAATTATTTGCATTTTTTTCTTGTCTAAAGAAGGCTCACAAATCACACAATTCTCCTTTATAAACACTCTCTGACACTTGAATATTAATAATTGTTTAGTACTTCTCTCTACAGCCCTCAAGTTCATTGCTTAGAAGCAAACAAACAAACAAAAAAAGGTTACTTCATCTCTTTACAAAGTCTGGGTTGGGCAAGACTCCAAGGAATGTGCAGTCAGAAAATAAAGTAAAAAATAATTCTTTTCTTTCCAAAAATGACTCTCAGTGTAAACGCTTTTTAACACCTCATTTCATTGCTCGATAGTCAATATGAGCTAAGAAAATTCAAAATTCTTCAGATAAATACATGTGCTTACAATACAAGGTGTCCAACATTCCCTTCATGCTTTTTGACCAAAGATACACAGAAGCAATGTGCCTAATGCAGAAACAGCAGTGAACAGACTTATCATGACTGCCTTTGTTTTTTCTCCTTACATGCTTGGTTGGAAGGGTGGGAGAAGTAAAGCTGAGTGATTTCCAGCAAGCACTGGCACTGCAGGGCAGAGATATCACCCAGGTACCAATCAGGGGACCTGAAATATTCTCCTCGGTGTGCCCACACAAGGACACTGGAAATGGGGCCAGTATCACTCTGTTCCTCACTTTCTGACCCAAGTTGCCTATTACTCAATACACTTTATTATACCTCATCTTTCAGGATGACTTCCAAACGTCTCAGGGTCACCATCTGCCTAGTTTGAAAGGAGACTTTCTGGCATTTTGGGATTCCAATAGGGATTTATTGAGTACTTCTTGAGAAAGAAAAGTACAATCATTAGGATGGAGAATCAGGCATAACTTAATTTATTTTATATGATAGGGAACTCAATGAAAAAACAATTTCCTCTCTTGAAAAAAAATTTTATCATGGCAATAATACGATTTTGAGGTCGCTCATAATTCAAAAGAACTTGTACTTTTCAGAGTTCCTATCCTATACCTTATCACATGTCCTCCAAGTCAAAGTGTTTCCCTTCAGGAATAAAAGCTGATTATTTTGAGACTTAGGGGTATGTGCCTTATGCCTCTTTGGTTTTTATAAGATTTTAGATATAAAGATTCGAAGCTGTCTTTCAGAGACTCCTTAATTTTGAAGATAAGATCCCTTATAATATGGCCTCTGCCCACTTCTTCAGTCTTTCACACCACTCAGCAATTATATCAACAGACTTATAGTTGCTTTGTCTTCCCCTCTCCCCTCTTTGGTCTTCTATAAACATTTTTTTATTTGGACAATTTCACTTCAAATTTAAAGACTCAACTTGAGACCAGTTCTCATGGATGGCCCGCTCTGTTCCTTCCTGGTTAGATTCAGAACTTCTCATGTGAATTTTACGTGGGTCCTTAACCTAGCATGTCTCACACTGGTAGACCACTGCCTGCCTTATTGACTACTTCTCTCATCAGCTCAATAACTCTCTTTGGAGAAGAAGTATGCATTACTTACCTTTATCATCCTCGTCCAGAACTCAGCGTACAGCAGGTGCCCCATAAATGTTTATCATCTAAGTTAATCAGTGATCCATGACAGTAGAATTTCTCATTTTTAATATTTAATTAAAGGTCAACAGAACCTCATATAGATGAGGAAATTATGACTCAGAGTGATTAACATGACTGGTCTATCACACAAGTTCCGGAAGTTAAGAGACATGGGGTTCAGAGCAGGAATTTAACTGTAATTTTACCATGTGACTCGTTAAGTACTTTATAGCAGAATTTTGCAGTTAAACATTTAAAACTGCTTTTCCATTATTTAGGTGACTAAATAATGAATATGTGGGAAATATGATTGAAGATCTATAGAGCTTCTTCAGTATTGACTCAATATTTTGAAAAGATTCCAGGGATATAATATACATGACAGTATCACTGAAAGGGAAATAACTGGCAGATTTTTGTCTGGAGGACTAAGTAACCTCTAATGTACATTTTAGGTTTAAAATGGCATGATATTATTCACATAAATTGATTAAAGATGGTGTGTGCCAACAGTGAGTGAATCATGTTGTGAGGAAGAGAAAAGCACAGTCCTCTCGTGATGGAGGCAAAAAACTCCCTTCTTCAGTCCTTCAAAAACTCCTGCCAGGTTGAAATGGGCACTGGTTATTTGGCAAGAGTAAACTTCCATATTGCCATGCCCGAAATAATCTTGTTGATTATTAACAATTACTAGGCACCTATGCCCAATAGCCTCTGGGAGCTAAATGAAAAATAATTAAAATTCTTACATGAAAAATAGCTGTTTCTCAGTTTCCTAAGGGGCATGGAACAAAAGTCAAAGAGAACATTTGCTCATAACCAAGCCCACCAGACAACTAAAGAAAACAAAAGACCATGTATTTCAGGTGGAAAAACAGAGAAAAGGATAGGAAGATGGGGAGGAATTAAGAAAGGACATTTAACGCAATCTCAGTGTCTTCTTCCCAAATCTCCTCCTACTATAATACCCATCTAAGGGAATGGCAAGCTCATCTGCTCGCACGTCTCAGCCAGAAAGCGAAGATGCATCCTGGACAACCCACTTCTTCCTCCCCATATGCAGTCAGTGATAAAATACTGGCAATTCCATCTCTTTTGTATCCATTGGATCCAATCCCTCCTCTCCATCCCCATGGCCATAAGCTTCATCTAGATTCATTTTCTGTCTTACTGTCCCCTGTCTCATCCCACAAAAGCCAACCTCCACATGACCAGAAAGACTTCTCTTGATTCCCCCATCTGACTATGAGGCTCTGCTCAAAGCCCTTCAGACATTCTTCTTTGACCTCATCATCACATAAAGAGCTTTCACAATTTCTCCCCTACCTGCCTCACCAATGCCATCACTCTCAACAGACTTTATTCCAGATGTTCCAAATCACTCTCGATTCTCTGGGTGCATGGAAACCTACTTTCCGCACACCCAATTCTACAGATACGGATGAGATGCTCGCATCTCTGCACTAGGTTACTCGTCTAGTGCCTTGAATCTTCATCAGTTCTACGATCTAATCAAAATTATCAAAATTTCTCTTTGCAGCAGCCTTCAGATGGTCTCTCCATTCAGTCATTTCTATATTGCTACTTCAACAGAACATATTCCATCACAAGGAGATTTCAATATATTAACTCTTTATAGATGACTACCCACCACTTCTTTATTCTTCTGTCTAGACTGAAGTAAACCACTGCAAAATCTACATTTAAGAAACAGGAAGACAAGAGCAATACACTACTATTAAGAATTACTGTTCCAGATTCTGTGAAATATCATTGAGGAAAACATGGAGCCTCAATGATTTCTACTGTCCAAAGAAAACTGATTGGGAATAACTTTTTATCTAGATATAAAACCTTATGATAATTTAAAAAGAAAACAAAGAACATTATTGATAACAGAATTAATCACATTTGATTTTTACACTGTTTTTATGCTTTAAATAATACTCAGTTCCACACTTTACTTTGGTTGCATAAACATAGACAGTGGATATACCAGGATGAAAGTATTTTCTAAACTAAACTGCAGTTTTCCTTTAGTTATTAGGAAATATTAGCAATTAAGAGCCACAGGCATAAAGGAAAGAATATTTTTTAAAAATAAAAAAGGCTAAGTTAAAAAATTCAAGGAACTCTACATTAAAAAAAAAAAAAAGGGCGGGGGAGACAGCAGAAAATCGATTCTGAGGAAATGTGGATAGCAGCCCGAGGCCAAAGAGTACTGAGTTACAGTATACCTCCCTCCTTTGACTAAAAGAAAGTCCCAGAAAGATTCTTAAATGAGAGGTGAGGGGTGATTTTGCCAAAAGAATTTGCAAACGATTTCCAGTGCTAATTAGTAAAGGAGGCAGAATTGCTTCATTCATTATTCAGGGAAATCCTATCTAATTTACAAGTTGGAAAGATACCAAATAATGTGTGTCCCATGAAAAGAGCTGGTCCTAAGGAAGAGGACCAGGCAGAAACGGGTTCTGTAGAAAATCAGGTAGTGTACCTTCCGCTTTAGGGGGATCTTGAGGAGTCTGTGATGTGTACGCCCTTTTAGTTAATTGCTTCAAAAGATATTAGACTTTTATACATAATATTGGACACTACAGCATATTATGAGAACAATGACCCATGGAAAAAATGAGTCATTACAAGGGAAAGTTTCATAGAACTTGGATTAAGCCATTTCCTAGGCTTTTAATTCCTGTCTCTTCCATGCCCACGAGGTTAAGCTCTGATACAATGCCTAAAATGTGTTTTAATTTCTTTTTACTAAAAGAAGACGACTATTTTTCTTTAAGTGATTTAATATCCAGTCCATAAGGATATCATGAACAAGAGGAGAAGTCTAGTTCTTAAAGAAAGCTGTTTCCTAAATTCCAAAAGCACAGCGGTTAAAAATGCAGGTTCAAATCTTAACTGACTGGCTCTGTTACCTGGGCTATGTCACTTCTCAATACTTTAGTTGCCTCCCGTATAAAACAGGGATAATAACAGTTTATACTGCAGAGTGTTGGACTTCAAAATTAACAGAGGTAACATTCGTAAAATGCATAGAAGAGTGTCTAGCACAGAGCATACCTTACATTAACATTTGTTAAATAAGTAAAATGTCACTGATTGAAATAAGATGATAAGAAAGCTATAAAGAACGAATGAAAACTTTTGAACAGAATGCTCTATTGAGGTATGTTATTATGCTTAAATCCTTGTATCTATTTTATACGAGTGTAGGAAAATCTTGGTCCCCAGATTTACTCAAAATATCTGTTAGTCACTCAAATATTGTGTGCCAAAGATCTGGAGCAGATGCATAGATGTGTAAGCCCTCAAGGCATTTATAATCCAGTTTGGGGAAAGAGACGGCATTGAAGTTGAAGAATCAGACAATTTAAGTATAATTTCTAGATAACATAATAAATGCTCTCAGAGCAACCCACTGACTAAAGAATTGTAAAGAAAGTAATTTCAACAGGAACTATGGATGGAAGAAGGCAGTTCTGCCAACACAGTCAAATAAGATTTTTTATAGGAGGGGATACAGAGTTAGGATGAGGAATGTGACTCAGAAGACAAGACAAAGTGTTTCTCATGAGTAGAACAATGTCAGTCTAAGTTTAAATAAGAAAGCAAATGGCAGGTGGCTCAGTGGGTTAAGGATCCAGGGTTACCATTCCTGTGGGGTGGGTTCCATTCCTAGCTATGGAACTTCTGCATGCCATGGGTGAGGCAAAAAAAGAAAAAGGAAGGAAGGAAGGAAGGAAGGAAGGAAAAAAAGAAAGAAAGAAAGAAAGAAAGGGAGACAAAAGAAATAAAATAGCATCCTTGGGGAAATAATGAATAAAAACTGGTTAGAAAGAATGATGAGACAACAAATAATGGAGACATGGGTTGAAAATACTGATTATTGGAGTTCTCATTGTGGCTCAATGGGTTAAGATTAGACCCCTGGCCTTGCTCAGTGAGTTAAAGGATCCAGCATTTCCATGAGCTGTGGTGTAGGTCACAGTCATGGCTTGGATCCTGCATTGCTATGGCGTAGGCCTGCAGCTACAGCTCTGATTGACCCCTAGGCCTAGGAACTTCTATATGCCTTGGGTGTGGCCCTAAAAAAAAATACTGATTATATTTGCCTCCATTATCTCTTATATTCACAGGCAAGAACTAGATATGGTCAGTAAACAAACAAACAAAAACAGCCAAGATTCCTGGTCCATTTGTATAAAAAAATTCTGGGGTATAGGAAAAGGAAAGTAAGGAGAGATTCTTAGCCTTAAACTGCAAAGAAATTAACCAACTTTCAGTAGGCATTCTGGGTGTGAGATATGGGTGCATCTGTAAGACTAGAAAGGTAGAACAGAGCCTCTTTGAGAATGACCTTGATTATCAGGCTAAGGAGTTCTGACTTTATCACATAAGCTATTAGAGCCATTGAAATTGTGTGTGTGTGTGTGTGTGTGTGTATGTGTGTGTGTGTGTGTGTGTATGTGTGTGTCTGTGTGTGTGTGTGTGTGTGTGTGTGTTTAAAGAAGAGTAACTTGATAAAAGAATATAAGCCAAGGGACAAATGGCTGTTTTTCAACAGGAGACCTGTGAAAAACTAGTAGTTACCAACAATCGAATACTGCAAGATTTAATTTGTAAGATTAATTACAATTCTCACAAAAATTTTATCATGTTCTTAATAGTTCTCACATTTTTAAACATCTTACACACATAGAATATGTAGATTGGACAGTGTTTTTCCTTTCAGCTAACTAATTCACACATAACTTGCTTATGAGTGCCTATACTTGATGATTTTGTATTTTTTTTCTTAGCACTGCTTTATTATTAATTCATCACATAAGATGAATTAATGGCTCAAAATTAATCCATTGGGCATATAATGAGGTAGTAAAACACAAAGATACTGTTGTAAATTATACACTGTAATTTGGCATATAGTTGTCAAAGTAAATAGCAAAGAAGTTTTCAGAAAGTAAAAATAATGTAGTAAATATGTATGAAGAGCAAAGTTCTCTACCAGTGCATGACATTCATGAGCAGGGCAAAAGGAAAATTATAAATAAGAAACACGGCAATGAAAATCTCAAGACTGGACTTTCTGAACCAGCCATCTTTCATTCTCGGTCCTCCATGTGCTCCCTGTTGTAAAAATTTGTCTAATAGTGGCATGAAGACACTGAAGATTTCTGATAATTTTTAAGGTAGGGCTCAGGTAAATCTATTGAGTTTTTCCCAAACAAGGGAAAAGCAAAAGCTTTTAAGTAAGATATTGATGGGTTGTTGCATTAAAGGCAGAGAAGAAACCAAAAGTACAGAAGTGTCATTCAAAGCTGCAAAGAAGGAGTTCACATTGTAGCGCAGCAGAAACACATCCCACTAGTAACCACGAGTCTGTGGGTTCTATCCCTGGCCTCACTCAGTGGGTTAAGGATCCTGCATTGTTGTGAACTGTGATGTAGATTGCAGACATGGTTCAGATCCTGGCCTATGCTGCTGTGGCATAGGCCGGTAGCTACAGCTCCAATTTGACCCCTAGCCTGGGAACCTCCATATGCTGAAGGTGTGGCCCTAAAAATAAAAATAAAAATAAAGCAGCAAAGAAGTTTAATACCGACTAGCAATATTGTAGAAAAGCAAAACAAACTAACTGCAAAATCTTATCTTAGAGGATGAATAATATCAGTGGAATACAGTGTGAAAGAACATTTACTATTTATTATGTTTTTACCAGCAGATACGTTTCTTAAGATTTGTTCAAAATCAGAGGTGTTCACAGCAGAAAGCAGATATGTGTAGAATAGAGAAACAACTGATGATTATTTTTGTCATGATTGAAAACTAGTGCCAGAGGAGAAAGTATTTCTTGTTTGTTAATAATAATTTTGTCAGCCTTGATGTAATACAAAGTACACTGGGATCAATATTAACTGAACACCAGCAATATGTACAGCAAAGTAAAATGTGGCCACATGAATGACAGAAATTGGACCTCAGGGCAATCCAATACTGCTTTATCCACAGCTGGCAATGTAAGTATGCCTTCTGAACTTTACTGAAGCTTAAAGGAAATAAGGAGAACTGTGAACCTGAGCAGATCATAGCCAAGAATTTCTACCATGCTGTGGAAAAAAAAAAGTAGAGAAAATTCTATTTCTTCATACTCAGGAACTTTGGCTGTCAAAAGTAAGAATCCTCAAAGTGAGTTTCTGAAACAAGCACACACACAAAAAAAATCCAGTAAAAGCATTACCTTAACTTCCAAAGGTTTATCCCAGTGGTACATTCAATATCATGAGGAGCCTAAATCTACTACTTCATAAATAACATAGCAAAAAAAAAAAAATTTTTTTTTCTTTTTAGCAGCATATGGAAGTTCCCAGGCTAGGGGTCCAATCAGAGCTGCAGCTGCCAGCCTACACCACATACACAGCAATGCCAGATGCGAGTCAAATCTGCAACCTACGCCACAGCTTATGACAGATTCTTAACCCAATGAGCGAGGCCAGGGATTGAACCTGCATCCTCATGGATACTAGTTGGATTCATTTCCGCTACACTACAATAGTAACATCCTTTTTCAAATTTAACACTTGTGAAGAGAGAGGAAAAGTCCCCAAGAAGGCTGAATGTTGATATAAGTGGATTAGTTGACAAGAGTTTCTTCCTTAGTATTGAGATATCCCAAGCTCACTGAACTTATCAGTGATGTATTGCCCTTATTTAACATATGTGAATTCCATAACTAAACATCAAGAAATGATTACCACAGACAAAGCCAACCAAGAGTTCATAAGAAATCCATTTGCCAGTATCTTCTGTGTTGATATGCCAACATTCCAGCCACTTTTGAGAAAGGCATACCCTCAAAATCATGAGTTCCCAGTGGGACAATGGATGTCTATCAGTGAAAACTCTCTTCAAAATTTCAGATTCAAATGATCAGAGAAACCAGAACTTGCTGCCAGACCATCCCGCATTTGTTTCTCTTCACAATGACTTATAACACTGATCTTTCTAATTTGGAATAAATAAAGAAGAAATGAAGAAAAAGACTCCTCAGGGAGTCTAATCTGCGGTTCAAACCCTCACAGCTGGTAGTCAAAATCCTGGGGAAAGACTGAAAATACTCTCCACCCTCTCTCAATAACTGTCCCTTTTCATTATTATATATTCTATCATTGCCATTATAAGTTATTTTTTTTAATTGTGACACATATTTTACAATTTTATATATAACTCATCCAGATGCACCGCAGACGTCCATTAAATGGTTTGCAGGTGTCAAAAGAAGGAGTAACTTGGATGCATTGGATGGGCTAGAAGAAGAAAAAATGAAAAATAAGCCCCATGGATTAGCAGAGGTCTGGGATGGAGGTGCTGGAAATGAAGTTAAAAAGAGAGTTGTACAACTATGAATGGATGTGCCTAACGTGAGAGGACTCATTAGAGGAAGACTTTGAAGCGCCAAGGTGAGGGGAATAGTTTGCCTTTCTTAGATAATTAACTGCCAAACACACACACACACACACACACACACACACACACGCAATGAAAGCGAGGAGTCAGCAGAAACACTGCTTTATCCTAGAAATGGGATTTTAGTGTAAGCATGTGGGGTTTGAAATTAACATAGAGGAGTTCCCATTGTGCATCAGCAGTAACAAACCTGACCAGTAGCCATGAGAATGTGGGTTTGATCCCTGGTCCCACTCAGTGGGTTAAGGATATGGGGTTGCCTTTAGCTGTGGTATTGGTCACAGATGTGGCTTGGATCTGGCACTGCCATGGCTGTGGTGTAGGCCAAGAGCTACAGCTCTAATTAGACCCTTAGCCTGGGAACTTCCATATGCCGTGAGTGTGGCCCACAAAAAACAAAAAACAAAAAAAACCAAAGAACAAAAAGAGAAATTAACGTGGTAATATCCAAGTAAAAAATATCTTATATGTAATTAAAATAACCTTTGTTCGAATATAGATGCTTCAGAAATGTTTGAAGGAAACTGGTTTTCTGAATTACATTGATCATTTGCCTAACAAACTGGCTTCCTAAACAAAGATAAATAACAGTTCATACTCCTAATTATCATGGTCGAGATTAATACGAACACTTCATGGGAATTAGTACTACATTTATATGATCAAAACACAAACATTTAGTCTTCATAAATAATAATATGTGTTCCTCTTTGGATAACCAAGAAATATAACTCTTCATGGTTTTCAGAACTTTATTTATAGGCTTCCATTGATGTTTTCCAGCATTTTTTCTCTAGCAACAGACATGAAATTCTCCCCAAGTGTTGGCAGCAACACTAAACGCCACTTTATATTCACTGTGAACCATCATCTGCTTCCCTTCACTTGAGCGTTTGCCTTTCATAGATAATTAACAGCCGTAATACACACACACACACACACACACACACGCACACCCAATGCCAGATCCTAGCTCACTGACCCCCAACAAACCTACAAAAGTGAAAACAGCTGAGACAGAGTAATGATTAATTTTACTACAATAGTGAAAAAATTGCTACAGTTGGAAAACAAAAGGTTGGCTGCTGAATGGATTGGAGAGTTGATACTGTTGGTATTTCCTTCCATTTTAGAAGCTAATTTCATCTTCTACTGACACCCACTTGTACATGTCAAGAAAGGATGATGGCACTGAATGTCCTAGGCTGGGGTCTCTTCGTCATTCGCACCTCCTCAGAACACATGGTCAATGTATGGAATTAGCTTATTAAGATATCAAGTTCATAGAAAATACCTAAGAAACCTACACAGAAGGTTGTAATTAGCCGGCAATGGGCAGACATCAGTATTCATTACCCAGCTAATGTGGACATCCTCAAAACGATGTTCTGATAGAACACTTGAGGACTTATGTGAAACATTCTATCTTGTGTGTCACATAACAGCGATTTAATTCCTGGCTCTGTCACAGGGTCACTTTGTCTTCCTGAAGTTGTCTTCTCATCTTGAATAAATAACACTGACATGCCAATACCAATCACCCAGGCATCTCCTGCCAAGGATACATTGTGAAAACAAAATATGAAACAAATATGAGAGCGCCAAAATTAAGTTTAAATGTGAATAACAATATTTATATTTATAGCACATAGTACATGAAAGCCTTTTTCTCACTTCAAGTGTCAATTTAGGCCACTTTATCTACATTCCACCTATACTTAGAAATAGTTAACTGAAGAGATGCAGAGAAATCTACACTCAGTAAAAGCTGGGTTATCTGATTAGCCAGAGAAACAAGCATTGGATCTGCCACAGTCACCCCAGAGATATTTTCTGTCAAAACTGGGAATTATAGTTTTACTTACCTAGTTTCTTTCTTCTTCTTCTCCTTCTCCTTCTCCTTCTCCTTCTCCTTCTCCTTTGTAAACTGTAACATTCCCTGAAAAGTCAGTCAGCACTTCGTTCCCACTGTTCCTTGCAGTACGTTTTTGGGGGGGCGGGGGGTGGCATTCAGTAGAAAACCCCAGCTCTGGGAAACAGATGAGTACTCACATCAAGTAGTACGTCCTATACATGTTTAAAATTCAGCTTTAGAAAATAAGGCTCTCCTCAGGAGTTCCCGTTTTGGCACAGCGTGATGACTAGTATCCATGAGGATGCAGGTTTGATTCCAGGCCTCGCTTGTGGTTTCAGGATCTGGTATTGCTCCGAGCTATGGTGTAGCTCACAGAAGTGGCTTGGATCTCCCCTTGCTCCTGGGGCTGTAGCTCTAATTTGACCCCTAGCCTGAGAACTTCCATATGCCACACCTGCAGCCCTAAAAAGCAAAGCAAAAAAAAAAAAAAAAAGTTAAGAAAAAGAAAATAAGGCTCTTATTTAAAAATTGCACAACTCTGGCTCAACTCCAGTCCCACCTCCCAATTCTCCTCTGCCTCAGAGTTGGTGGGGATGGAGCAGGTGGGGGGGGGGGGGCGTGGCTGGGGGAGGTGCAACCAGTCTCAACCAGAGCTTTGGAGATGGAGGAATCAGGCTTTATCCCTGCTCTGCCTCTTGTAGTTCTGTGACATTGTATAAAACACCTCAACTCCCTAAACCTCCTTTTTGAATTGAAGATAATACCACGTGACTGGCAAGGCGCATGTTTTAGAAAATGTCTATGGAGTATCTGGTAGAAAAGCTGTTACCTAGTAGGTATCTACTAAACCCTAATGATCATAATAATTTGCATAGACATTCAAAGTACTGAAAGGAAAAGACTATATACACAATAGAGGCTTGGAACCAGTACTTTTTCTGATTTGCCTCAGGAAACCTAGCATTGAAACCATTTTTTTAATCCAATTGTCAGGTACCCAGAGACATCAGAGCACATCACATATTCATAGAGCTGAGGTATTGGAGGGGTGGGGAGGCTGTCTCAAGGGGTCTGCCTCACACACCTTCCTGTGGAATCACATATACAAGTCCTCTCTTCCGGGAATCTTTGGAATGCATACAAAAGATCCAATCAGCCTCATAATAACCAAAGAATTAGCTGGCTCTAAAGAACATTTGTTCATTCCTCACTGTTTTCTTAGTGAAGGTCATGGAGTCCACACTGAATTATCTGGAGGGACAAACACACCGGAGGTTCGGGGGTTACATTTCCTGCTTGGATGCCGAAGGCCCGCACAATTATATTCTCCCTTTATTCAGTACCTAGCATCATGCTGGCATAGAACAGATGTCCCCAAATTATTGGATGATTGAACGAACAGACTGGGACTCAGGGTACTTTGGGAACAATGGCAGGCACCAAATGCACAAAAATCTGGCAGAGATTAACTTTTGGCAATTAGGTCCACAGAAGCCCCAATAAGAAATGGGATGTATATGCCTGTTCATTTTGGCTTTTTTCTGTGAAAGTCAAGGTTCTCATAGTTACAAGTTTTAGCGTCTTGAATAACAGCTTCCTAACCCCCAAGAGAGTTTTTTCACACTGGGAAAGGAGCTCCAGTTCAAGGCCAAGCCTTTTCAGTTGTGTTTTAGCAGCCAGAATGGATCTTCAGCCACATTCTACCATGATTTTCTCTGTGAACAGAGCTCTCAAGATGGGAAGGGAGCTCCCTTTGTACAACTCATAGAGTTCTTCAGTACAAATTTCTCTCTTTTATTGATGCCCCATCAAACGTTATGAGTCTTAATGATTCTCCAGTAGTTGATAAATTTGATTCAGTTAAAAAGTTTGGGGAGTTCCTGCTGTGGCTCAGTGGTTTAAGAACCCCACATAGTTTCTGGGAGGACACGGGTTCAATCTCTGGCCTTGCTCAGTGGGTTAAGGATCCCTTGTTGCCTTGAGCTGTGGTGTAGGTTGCAGATGGGGCTTGGATCTGGTGTGGCTATGGTGCAGGCCAGCAGCTGCAGTTCTGATTCAACCCCTGGCCTGGGAACTTCCATATGCCATAGGTGCAGCCCTAAAAAGCAAACAAAAAGAAACAAAAATAGTTTGGTCTATCCACATAGCCAGTAAGCCATAGTCAGGAACTTTCCTGAATTCCTGCTTATTGCTTTTTCCTCCCTCCCTCAGGCCTGAAATTTTATCCTATGTTGGAGCCTGTTCTCACCTTCAGTTGTCAGTACTTATTAGACTAGTATTAACTTATGGGACTGAGTAGAGTACAGTTGTATTAACTTATGGTACTGAGTACAGTTGAAAGAGTTTTTGGTTGGGCACCGCAGGAGCTCTAGGTTTTGATTGGAGACATGGCAACAGTTGGCTGCATGACCTTAAACAAATCATAGGTATCTATTAGGCTTTCATTTTCTCATCTATTCTATACCAGGGCTGGACTATAAGCCTCTTTATTCCCTTTACAATTCTGAAATGTGAATAAATCTCAAATCAGTTTAGTATGCACATTGTAGAAGCTCAACAAATGTTACTGCGTATGAATAAACAATCATTCAGTGTAAAAATGATTTTAAACTATTGATTTTGATTTGGAGTGATTTCTGCAATATAATACATAATAAGAAAAGCAAGAAAGAGAAAATGTTTATATTATTATCTCAATACTTTGCCTAGGCTACCTGCCAGAACATCTCTCACCTGCCCTTCACTTTGACAGGACAGCCAGGTTCATCTTTATTGCTAAAAAGTCATGGATCGTTTATCTGTAGCCCAGGTAAGGAGAAGGTAGCCATATCTGCAGGGCATGAGGAGTTGAGGGGAAGGAAGACTTGGAAACCATTTAAGTACTTGACATTGGAAATCAAAGAGGTACACATTAGAACTTCTCCATCTTATTCCAAAAATGGCCATTACCTATATCTGAATTTACTGACAAGCTTATATTTTCAGAACCCTTTTGGAGGCTAAGTTAAGTTTTCCACTTGGAAACAGGTCAGGTGATCATACATCTCTATAGCCATGGCAGTAAAATAATGGAAGTCTGAAAGAACTGTTTGACAGTCACTCATAGCATATTATTACTACCCCCCAAATGAAACTGTCATGCAGTTGACCCCTGAACAGTGAGGGAGGTTGGGGATGGGGGGTTAGAGGCAAGAACAACTTATAGTCAGTCCTCCATACACAAGGTTCCTCTGAACCAAGGTTACACATCCACACAGTCAACTAACCAAGGACGATCTTGTAGGACTGTGGTATTTCCTACTGAACAAAATCCATACCAGTGGACCCACACTATTCAAACCCTTGTTTTTTAAAGTTAATTGTGCACCTGCTTTGTCAAATTATGTAATGTATGCTTCATTAAGGGAAACAAATCAGGGAGTCACAGACTACTATAGACAGACAGTACCAGTTCACCGGCCTACGTCTCAGTTTTACAACAAGAAAATGGGAATAACAACAGAAATGTTTTGCCTGACTCATCTTTGCCACAACCTGCCTCCCACGTATGCAGAAGCCGGCGTGCACACATGCACACATGCCACTTTAAAAACTGGCATAAATAGGAGGGACACCCTAATTCTTAAAGCTGGCACTCAGGTGCTTTGGGCTTTGTCTTCAATCCAAGAAGTGGTTGGCCATTTACGTTTTTTGGTGGCTTAACTGACTTTTTTCTGAAATGAGTAACCTAAGAGAAAAAAGAAATCAGGTTTCCCTCTGAGTAAGGGGGTGGAGCAGAGGAAAGAGAATCAGAATGGACTCTCAGGAGGGTGTTGTGAATGAAGAACACTGCCTACCCTATCAGGAAACAAAGGAAGTTATAGCCATCAAGCCATCATGATCCCCATGTAATGCTGGTATTAAGTTCTTCAAATTTAATGTTTCCTGAGGTTATCATGTGATGTCATAAGTAAAAAATATTACAGGTTTGAGAAGAAAGGCAACAGTACTTTCATGGGCTGTAAAAACTTAATTGAGAGAAAAAGCACATCAAGAATCAACAAATGTTAACAGCCTTATAGGGGATTTCTTATAATTAACACTTTGCTTTTCTCTTGCTGCCTTTAGGATCCTCTCTTTAATTCTTGCCATTTTTAATATAATATGCCTTGGTGTGTGTCTGTTTGGGTTCAGCTTGTTTGGGGCCCTCTGTGCATCCTGTATCTTGATGTCAGATTCCTTCAGATTTGGAAAGTTTTCAGACATAATTTCTTCAAATATTTTTTTCATTGTCCTTTTCTTTTTCATCAACATGGTTGGAATTAGAGACCCTCATACTGAGTGAAGCAAGTCAGAAGGAGAAAGACAGATGCCATATGATATCTCTTATAACTAGAGTCTAATATATTGCACAAATGAACCTCTCAACAGAAAAGAAAATCACAAACTTGGGGAACAGACTTGTGGTTGCCAAGGGGGTGGGGGAGGGGGTGGGAGGGAATGGAGTTAATTAGTGCTTTGGTGATGGAAAAGCAAGGAGATCCAGCTGTATAGTACAAGGAACTATGTCTAATCACATGTGACAAATCCATATATGTACATGTAACCGGGTCACCACGTGGTGCAGTTGGAAAATTTGACAGAAATCTGAAAAACAGCTATAATGCAAAAAAAATAAAAATTTAAAAAAATTGAGTCAACAAATGGAAGGAATGCCATGTGCTTGAACAGACAGCATGGGCAATCCTTTCTACACAGGGATTATGAAGGGCTGTAACTGACTCTGGTGAAGTTGCAGTGATGGCATGAAGGTTGTTTAAAAAGGAAGGATGGGGAGAGAGGGTGCCAATACTGGAAGAGTTAAGGGGGAGTAAGGTGCTCTGAGCACATGTCACCCCTCTAACAGAGGTGATGGTGAAGATTTAGTTACAGCTGAGGCCAGTCTTTGCTAATGCCTTTTTGCTGGCTGGGAGAAATCCTCTCTTGTATCAATTACCACACTGTATGCCAGCTGGCTGCAGAAGAGGCCTATCCCTTAAACTAAAGACCAATTTGCCCACCAAAACATCTCTCTAGCATGTGGATTATCCTGAGCTGAAAACAATCAAGGCCCAAAACACTCAGGAAAAAACTTTGACCTTCCCCTTAACCAGTTAAATGAATTCACACAGAGGGCCCCGTTTCCAGA
Source organism: Catagonus wagneri (assembly GCA_004024745.2). NCBI lineage: Eukaryota > Metazoa > Chordata > Mammalia > Artiodactyla > Tayassuidae > Catagonus > Catagonus wagneri. The sequence continues at coordinate 489,324 of PVHT020000141.1, forward strand.
ACAGAGTTATCGCCACAGATGTCTGCAGACTCAGTGTTGCCGAGACTCAGCCTCTGCTCACCGGTGCCAAATAGAAACACGGAGACAGAGTTTTGGGCGAAGGAGAAAAAACAGATTTATTGCTTTACCAGGAAAAGGAGGGTCACAGCAGGCTAATGTCTCAAAGACTGGGCCCCCCTAGGGGAGACTAGGAAGTGGTTTTATAGTTTGGGGGAAAACAAGGTTACAGATAAGGATCAGGGTAGAGGAAAGCTTGCATTGCTTTCAAAGCTGCTGTTCAGTGGTCTGGTGGTCTTCTTTCCAGAATAAAGAATGCTTCATTAACATCTTCTGTTTGTTGGGGGATTTAGTTCTGTAGAACTCAAAGATACTGTTATCTATATTCCTTGAGGAGGGACCATGACAATGCCCCAAAGCTGCACTATTGTTTTTAATTGGTCCTCCAAGTCCCCTCCCCACCCTGACTAGCAACTGTTTGAACCTACCCTTTTGAACTCAAGGAAGGCCATGGAGGTTGAAGTTTATTCCCTAAAAGCAAGAAATGGGGGACACAGAAAGGCTTGTGTGCGCAAGAGCCCACAGGGCCCTGCTTGGTTTCATCTGGGCTCCATGTGGTGGGGAAACTCCTAGAGATCAGAGTCCACTCCAGGTCCCTTGTCTCTGCAGGCCTGGTAGACACTGGATTTTCCATCTCCATGTGAATTGCCTTCCTCCCCTCTGAAGTCCCAAACCACTCCCTCCGATATCCCCTTTTGTCTTTAGCAGAAGATGGTATTTAAGGTGAGGGCTGGGCCATTTGGGTGAGTTACTCAGTTTTCCGGGGTCTCTCCTGTGGGTACAAGTCATTCAACTTTGGTGTGATTTTCTCCTGTTATCTGTTTCAAATCAGTTTAATTCTTAGACCAGCCAGGACACCTAGAAGAGTAAAATTCTTCCTCCCAGACAGCCCAACGTGATATTGCTATACAGACAGAAAGAAGAAAATGCTGATTCTTCCTGGGTTTAGCAAACTCAGTAAGCCAGTGGTATCATACAGGGGCACCAGCACTTTCAGTGACAGGATCTATTAAAGGAGGACCAGAAGTTAGACAAATACCTACTGAGTAGGAATATCTTATCTCATGTCCTGCCCTAAATGGTCATGAGACAAGTCCCTCAGGGTCTCTGCCCTTGTGGAGCATATATTCTAACAACAATAAAGCTGACAAAAATAAGGTGAATTTATACTGGCTCTTTGGGAATAAAGTGAGGCGTGACAAATATGAAGCTGATTTGTGAGCAAATAAGAAGCTGATGTGTTGGCGCTCCCCTTTCCTTCACCCCCGCAGATATTCGCCAGGCCAGTGATGGTAACATCAGCTGCTGAAGCTGCCTCAACACGGTGCTCTCAACAGCCAGTAAGAATTCATCAGTATGAGCCCATGAAAACCTACACCAGAGTATCTTATATTTCACATGTATACCAAGTTTTACCCATTCTACTTTTGTGTCGTTTTCACTGTGGAATAAAATATGGCACAAATGAACCTATCTACAGAACAGAAACAGACTCACAGACATAGAGAGCAGACGTATGGTTGCCAAGGGCTAGGGGAAGGGAGTGGGATGGACAGGGAGTTTGGGATGCAAACTATTACACTTGGAATGAATGGATAAGCAATGAGGTCCTGATCTATAGCACAGGGAACTATATCCAATCTCCTGGGATAGACCATGATGGAAGATGATATAAGAAAGGGAGTGTGTGTGTACGTGTATGTGTGTGTGCGTCTGTATCTGAGTCATGATGATGTACAGCAGAAACTGACACAACACTGTAAACAACTATAATAAAAATAAGATATTTGCTGAAAAACATGAAACTCCTAAGATAATAGCTGTTCTGGAGGAAATCAACATGAGGGAGGGATGAGGTTTTCTTCTGGGCAGTGTGTGAAAAGGGATTCTGAGGAGCTCCAGGATTAGATCCAGTGTTGTTCACAGCACTGGAAACCATTTAACTTGAAAGCTGAGCCTCCGGGTGGTGGACCCAGGGTCTGCCATACAAGCATTTTCCTTTTCCCCAACATTTTCATATGGTGATGTCTTCTGAGAGGCTTAGAAGCTTTATTCTAACAACTCTGACCATTGTCTTAAAGCTGGCACTCAGGTGCTTTGGGCTTTGTCTTCAATCCAAGAAGTGGTTGGCCATTTACGTTTTTAGCGTGTTCACTGTGACTCTGTTTGGTTTTGACGGGCTACCCTGTACACTGGTGGCTTCTTGCCTGCCTTTCTTACTGCCACTTTGTGCCCCCGCTCAGAGCATCAGGCTGGACCCTGCGTCTTCTTCACCTTGTCTCCAGTGTTTATGGAGTTGCAGATGCCTGATCACATGCTAAGACTGTAATCGAGTGCCTCTCTTGGATCTCTGGAAACTACTTATCCATGGCATCTCTTCCTGCTACTGGATTTTTGACCCCCTGCGCTGCTTCCACTCCCAGCTATTGGTATTACACTAGGTGACTGCTCAGATTGCTGCTGCCTCTACTGTCTGAGGCTCCTCAGACTAAGTACAGCCAGCACCCAAGGCCCCGTGCTAATGTACTTAGACTTTTCTTTTGAGTTACTTTCGCTACTTCCAGGAAAAGAAGGGGGAGGTAGAGGAGGAAAAGGAGATAGGGAAGGAAGAAGGAAGAAGAGGGGGAGGAACGGAGAGGGAGATGAAGAGGGTGAGAAAAATTTTCAGGCTGAAACCATGTACCAGATCCTAAATCTTTGTGTTTTGAAGTAAAAGCCTTTCCTTTAGCCTCCCAGGCCTCCCTTCAGCCTCAAATGGCTGACTCAAGAGTTAACAGTTAGAAAACAGTATTACAGCTAAAAAAAACCTAGTTAAAACAGTCTCCATTATGGTACGTCCTGCCTCGGTCCACTAACCTATTACTAATATTTTACTTTCTAGTTGGAGTTACACTGCTCCTAGTGTCCGGCTTTTCACAAATGATCTCTTCCTTTTTTAATTGCTTTCTCTTACTGATGGTTACTTTCCAGTTAAGAGTTATATTGCACCTCATGTTTTCTTGTGTAATTGAAACACTCCCTAACACCGCTTCCCCATAAGCAATCTTCATTCCAGAGAGAAGGTCAAGGAACGATAACCCTAAAGACAACAACAAACCATCACCGGACCGACAAATGCCGGATTTGATAACTCTGAAATGATCTATGGATGAAGAAGAATTATTGACACCTTAATCAATAACCATGTCTTCTGAGCTAAACTTATAAAACCCCTTGTTATCCCCTCTCAAGACAGGACATAGTGTTGAGGCACTAGCCTGCTGTGTCCTCCTTTGCCTGGCAAAGCAATAAAACTGTTCTTTTCTGTTTCACCCAAAACTCATCTCTGAGACTTAATGTGTGCCAATGTACAGAGGCCCAGCTAAATGCAACTGTGGTCCTAGAGCTAGTCAACTGCGTTGCCCACTAGTCAGATCATTTCTACTCTTTTAGGCTTTTAATTGTTCGGCCTTCCTTTGTGTTAAGTTCCCAGGACCATCCACAGCCCGATTTTCCAACACACTCCCAAGGCCCATCAGATAGCACATAATCACTAAATACAAGTTAATTTCAACATTATCCAAAACAAAACATAATTAGAAGGGCAATGTGCTGTGAAAAATATCATAAAAAGTGTTCAAAAGCCAAGTATAAATGCATTAGAATTATCTATGGTTTAGGAGTATTTGTGCCAATGTTCCTCTCCATTTGGGCAGAACCGGAGTTGACTTTAGCTATGATTTCATGGTCCACAAAAACAGCCATTGAGAATTGGGTATGGACTGCAGCTGTGTTCAAATATTGCATGCATCTTCAATATCAACATGTACTTAACCACCTTCTACTAAGAGAGCCCATCTATGTGACTTCAACCCAACTGACCTAAGTTCTTCTCCCTAGATCCAGAATGTGCCAGACACATTCAATGGCAAAAAGTAGTTTAGAGTTAGCTTCTAAGTTCGAAATGTACTAAGCAACTCCCTTCAGTAGCACTATACAGTGCATTGTAGTGAGGAAACTATAATAATAGACATATTTCAAACATGTGGAGGCAGAATTTCAGATAATGAGACAAAGATATAGATCAGCCTAATATGCAACCTTCAAAAATGGGGAATCTTTTCTTGCATTTGGGTTACAAAATGGCTTCATGTAGGGCTCCTGAAGCAGAAAGCCTTGTGAATTTTTTCTATAGACAGTTTTAAGGACAATGACAAATTTGCCTCTAATCTTAATGTCTTTGCTAGATTATAGGCCCAGAATACAAAAGCAGGTCTAGGAAAAATGATTAGACCCCCTGAACCTTTGTAGTGTAGGTCCTTAAATTCCTATATGGCGTAATGTAGGTAAGTAGCAGAAAGCACAGAATTCAGGCTAAGTTACAAAGAAAAGAATCCTTCTCTCCTATTGAGTTTTTTTAAAGGTGAAATATAAACATGATTTTTTTAAATGCAACAGTTCAAAAAGAGCATGGAGTAGAAAGTAAATCTCCCTTCCACTCCTAAATAGACAGACAAAATGCAGACAGTAACGTCTTCTTGTAACGATATAGAGGCTGATTATTCTTGCAATAAACATTATCTTTTACCAAAAAAGCTTGGAGAATGATATCTCATTGACAATGTGGAACAGTTTCACCGAGTTAGTCACTTGTATTGCCTACTCTGTGCTAGGCCTGGTTTTTCTACTACTTCAGCTCATTCTAGTTATTTGCCTCTCTTGGGTATCCAGCTGTTCACCCTTCTTTAGAGCCTGGTCTGTCTGTGGCCAGGAAAGATAACAAATCTTGGTCAAAAACTCAGCCCAAGCCACTCTGACCCTGGGTGGCATTTGATCCTGTACTTCGGCTGTAACGATGGAGCTTTTGCCTTGTGCACTTTTTTTGGTCCTAGCTATAACTCTGCTTTATTCAAATGTGCCAGAATCAACACTTTCACAACCTGTCAACAGAGTATCATGTTAGTCACCATCAGCTTTCAAGTCAGATGTCTTGGGTGGGAATATTTACTTTCTTATTTATTAGCTGTGAGACACTAGGCAAGCAACAACTTCCATGTGACTCAGTTTCCCCATGTGATAAATGAAAATACTATCAGTATCAACTTCCCAGTTCTAGAAGAATAAATTAATCTCTAAAGTTCTTAGCACTATTTCCTATGAGTTTGCCTCTAGTCATGAAAAAACAAACAAAAAACTGGAGGTCCAGCATTGCCCTTGAAAATCTTTCAACTGAGATTAAAAAACTCGGTTTAGACTCTTTCCAGCAAGTCCGAGTCCTATTCTAGAGTCCTTTCTCTTCATAATGAATGTCTTTGATAATGTTGGTTTGCCTGTACCTCCCCCAGTATCTCTAGTTCACCTCTCTGCTTGCCAGAACATCTTCTTGCATCTTCATAGGCTCCCATGATGCAGAATTCTTACTAGCATCTGTTGTCCATTTTCATAGACACTGTGCATCACATTCTAGCCTGCTGATGAAACTTCTTTCTCTGCCTTTCAACTATTTTTCCTGTAATTTGCCATGATGAATGTTAGTCTGGTGGCCACGTGAGGTTGGAAAGACAGAGAGCTGCCAGTCTGATATATTCTGCTGTCCATTCCAGAAGTCCAGGGTTCCATACGGCATCTGTGCTCACTTATAAGGTGACATCACAGCCAGCCACAGTATGTTTAGGTAAGAGAATATGTAAGTTTGAAAAATCCCGTTCCCTCCAACATATTTTCTACCTATTATCCAAGGTCAAACCTGTCTACAGACATCAATCTGAACTCAGTTCCCTTAGACAACACACCTATTAAATGGCACGACTGACCTAGAGATAGGTTATGGAGATAACTCCTACTGCCAAGCTCTCACCACCAGTGACCTCCTCCAGCTTTGGTGGCAGGCTATGGTTTACAGAGTACAGACGAGAGACCCTTGATAGTGGCAAGTACAATAAAAGCACAATCTGTTTCATTTTATTGTGCTCCATGGCTGGAAAATGAAATGACAAAGTGTATGATTATTTTACCAAGCTGAAAGGAGTCCAGTATAACACCTTTAAGGGTAAAATAAAAAGGTTTCTTTAGCAAAGAGAAGAGAGGTGATACACAATCACCTATGGTAAACAGAATTCTCTTGTGGCGCAGTGGGTTAAAGATCCGGTGTTGTAACTGCTGTGGCTTGGGTTGCTGCTGTGGGTAGGGTTTAATCCCTGGCACAGGGACTTTCACATGCTCCAGATGCAGCCAAAAAAAAAAAAAAACTCAAAACAAAGAAACAAACAAAAAACCTGGCTCACCTTATTTTGATCTTGAAAGTCACCATACAAGTGGAAATACTAAAGTGCTTTATACACCACAAGTTAGTTTAGATTATATAATAATTGTTGGAGTTTTGGTTCACAACTATTAATATTTTACTTGTACCCAGAGGCATGAAGTGGATTCTAAGGCAACCCAAAATTTAAAACATCAGGTATTCAAAGAACTGACATTTTAAAAATATACAATAAGAGCACAAGTTTTGACTTGAAATAGCGCAACAACATAATTTAGCTGCTATATTTTGTTGATCAGAGCATGAGGCTAATGAAGCCAAGGATTCATTTCCACATTTGTTAATGAACTCACTGATTCATTGATACAGCCTATATATAGCCACAGCCTCCGATTCTAACATCCTTGGCTACTACAGGAGTTTGCAGGGCAATGATAAATAACTACAACCAGCATGAGGAAAAATTCAAACTCAGAATTTTTTCCTTACGTAGAGAAAGAGAGAACACACTCAACTGAAGATTTAAAACATCCCCCCAAGTCAAATCATAAGATGCTGGGAATCTTATGAACAAGCAGTCATTTTCCAATCATTTTCTGCATCCTTCACTGTCTATGTGATATGTTTTCTCCATTTATACTTTTGTCTCTTTTCTCCTTTAAATATAAATGAACCTTCCCAAAGTTATATTGATTCCCTCAGAAAAGGCTTTAATATGCTAGACCTGGTATGTTATCTCTTTTTATATAGATGCAGCTTCCAAGCTTCAGGGAGAAAATAGATCTTAAAAAGATGGCTCCTTTCCCAAACTGCTTGAATGTAAGAGAAACGGCAATGTCAGGCTTATACCCAGCAGGCCTGGGAAGAAACAGGACTTAAATGAATTAGATATTGATTGCTTGGGTATTTTTGAAATTTCCTTTAATCCGAATTGATTCCCTAGACAAGGGATTGGCTTTGGACATTAAATGACAGTAAAAATTATTCTTGAAAATACAAAAATCTCAGTTTGAAGGCCCCTTAAAGGTCTTTTATTCGAAGCTTCCATTCCCTCCACTTCTCCTTCAGTGATAAGAAAGATTATTAATTTATTAAGTAATAAGAATAATTTGCAAAGTTGGAAAACAAGAGCTCTTTCACTTAACTTTGATAATCCCATAACTATATTGGAAAATTACAAGTCATTTATGACCTTTTGGATAGCTGTCCCTGGGTGGTTTGAAAATGGATATGACTTTCAAAATCTCTTAGGAACTACCTTTGGGATTATTTTTTGGAAACTCTGAAAATATACGCTAAAGTTGAGTGCTTCTGGGAGATGCCTCCATACTGTCCCATTGGAATGAAACAGGGATGGATAAAACACATGAAAACTAAATCCAAAGATAATACAGTGTTAGTGGAAGCAGAATTCTGTAGCAAGTTTAATTGCAGCACTTTTCAAACTGTATATATCCTGTATGTGCTAGATTGGTCACTATGCCTCATCAAAAGATTTGGCCACTTGTGCAACTGAAAGTGAACATTCTTATAACTGCTTTTAAATCTTAGACTCTCATAGCTCCTATTTTTTTCCTTTATGTTTCATTTCCTTTACCATATTCAAATCTCAGCTGGAAAAGCAAGGATATTCCCTTAGTGTCAAGACAAGCATCCCTCATTTTGTTCTGAGTAAGAAATATCCCCAATGGAGCCAACACACACTGCCCCTTCATTCTCTTGTTGCCTTGCCTCATCTCATTTACTGCTCTCTTTACCTTTGAGCAAGAGGAACCATACACACACTGCCCCTTCATTCTCTTGTTGCCTTGCCTCATCTCATTTACTGCTCTCTTTACCTTTGAGCAAGAGGAACCATTATTGTTACCATTGAACTGATAAGAAAAGGGAGGCTAGAAGAGGTCATGCAGCTTGCCCAAGGTCACACTGCTAGTAAATGGAAGAGCCAAGACCCCAAGTTCATGCTCCTAACCATGGCATCCCCTGGACGTATCCGTTTGTAATTCTGATATATTCCAGTCAATATATACATACTGGCTGAAGAAGGAATACAACCCTATTTCTTTCAGACTACTCAAAGTCTACTGTAGACTAAAACTGTTGCATTGCCTGCCATTTCAGTAAACAAAGAATGTTGCCTGTCACACTGGTAAACAATGAACCCTGCCCGCCATCAAGCCAAGAAGACATCAGCCACGGCTGCACCCCTTACCCCACCACCACCACGGTATGCCCTACCACGGTATGGGGAATTCAGAATGGTGAAAAACAGGATACTAGACCTAGATAGTTAAGATGCACATCGAAGGAAAAATTTCAATGAGTGCAAACTCTTGCATCTTCCCATACATAGAAAGGCACTAAAATCATTAATTTGAGATGTCTGTTTTTTGGGGTAATAAGTCCTCAGTAATGCCCCTAAATAAAACGTAATTCTCAACTTCTAGATTGCACACTTCTTTCAACTGACACTATACTAACTATTCTGTAAATACACAAGATACTACTTTTGTAAAGGTGCAAGCGTTTGAGATACAGAATTTGTTAAATGAAGGGCAACCACTGAGTTCATTTATTAGTTAAGTAAGCCTATTTCTTAATGTATAGAGCAAGATATATTAATTTGAACAAATTTCTTAAAAAAATGTCTTTAAATTGAGGGTAAGGTTTCAATAATAATGCCATAAAAACTTCTGTATTTCTATAATTTTTTTTCCTAGAATCCAATATGTTCTTCCTGCAATGATTTGGATTCTCTTCTATGCCTCCAAAGCCCTCAGAAAGAACAACAGGAGAATAGCGGATGCTTTTTGCTCTCTTACATTGATTTATAGTGACTTCCAAAATGAAGTCTGCATGTCTCAACCGATTTAAATGCACTAAACTTTGCTACTCAGTAAATTATGCTACTTTTAATTTAAACCCACGCAAGCTTTTTAACACAAACCATCTTCTCAAGTCTTGCTTTTTTAAGCTATGAGAAAAAAAAAAATCCCAAGGACTCAAAGTTTCACTGGGAGACATCACTACATACCTACTACTTAGAAATAGCCAAAGCAAACCAACAATACATGAGCAGCAACAGAAGTACCACAAATTATAACAGTCTGTGAAGGGAATAACGTGAAGGTGTGATTTCAGGTACACATCCTTGTCTAGAGGGTGGGAGAAAAGAAACATAATTCCCAGCTATTTGGAGCCGAGCTCACTCTTTAGAAAGGTTCTGATCATCTGATGAGTTTGACTATAGTCTTCTAAAATGATAAGTCCCTCAATAATTAATGAGCTACCAAAAATAATTCTCTAGACTAGAAACCAAAATTATTGTGGAAGGTTCAAAAAAGATGCAAGATTTAGGGCCAATAAAGTTAATTATTCTCGAGTCTCAGAAGACACAGAAGAGCAGAATAAAATAAGCTCCGGGGTTTGAAGATCAAGTGTCACTTTAAGGAAAGGCTTTCCATCAGCAGCTGGCCAGAGGCTGCAGGCAATCCAAAGAAGCTGGAAGAAGTGGTTTAGAAGGAAACCAATCTCCATTGTATCTTCCTATTTAGTATAACATCCCTGGGTGTCTCTTTCTAAATCCTCCTCTTTCCTCATTCTTGAGAACTCGTTTGTTCCCATGGTAAACTCATTTGTTCCCATGGCTTCAGCAACTGTCAGAGAAGAACCCCAACCTCATAAAGGAGAGCTTGGAATAAACCCACCACAGCCCCCTAAGTGTTAAAAGTAGACAGTGAGATTTAATGGATCAGTGCAGTACAGATTTCTTCTCTTTGACATCCTCCATCTAACCTGTCATCGGTAATACCCCTGAATCCACCCCTTCCTCATCATTCCCAGTCATGCTTTATTTTAAATCTCCCGTGATTTTTCTCTTGACTTTAGTTTGCAATGCTGTAACTGCAGACTGCTTTCTAAGGCAAATCTAATTATGTCATTCTCCCTTCCCACTCTCCCTTCACAAAACCTGGGTCACGCATCCTCTAAAGTGGTAGCTGCCCATCTGGAATCTCTGCATTCCTGGATTTTTTTAAAAAGTGTCAGGTGGGGCCAGCAGGCTATTCTTACTATTCTCAAAAAGCTTAAAGGTAATCATGAATTTATCTAGACAAGGCTACATAAATTAACAAGAATTGTCGGAATTATTTCAACTCAACACAGTACCTGGTGTTCTTCCTTAACCCATCAAGTCAGGGCCAGGAGCTAATCCTGGGAGTTCTCCTGGGATGTTGAATCTCTCTCAATTCAGCAACATGAGGCTGACTTGCATCCACAGGCAAGAGGAATATAAGGCTCCTCTAGGGCAATAGCTATAATAATACTTCCCTGTTGTTATTCCAAAGCCTGGCAGTAAAATAGAGTACCTAATAGGTATTTGTTTGAATGGCTTTTTAGAAATTCGACAGATAGTTTTTGATTTCTAATCATATTATCTGTATTAGCCAACACAAAATGAAGAGGACAAAGAATTTTAAATTAATTTTAAACTGTGTAGGCTGATAGAACTTATTGAAAAACAGGGGTCCCATTCCAAAAACAGAAACCACAAGAAGCTTCTAGAGGTATAAAAAAGCAAAGGCACTGGTATTTGTTAGGCAACCAATATTTACCAGGCCCTGTCCCAGACAAATAAGATAAATGCCTTCATTTCCTCCTCACAGTAAGGCTGTGAGATGGTGTTTACATTTAACGGATGCAAACAAAATAAGATTCCAAGAGATTGAGTAATCTCCTAAAGTCACAGAACAGCTAAGGAGGAGAAGCAAGGTTCTCAGGACATCTGCATGACAGAAAGGCTGTTGCTCCTCACATTATTTTTGTTGCAGGGAGTTAAAACACCCACAGTAACAACAAATCCCAGTGACAGACATGCCAAGTCTAAGTCTGTTTACCTTCCTAAAGGAATCTTGATAAATGCATCTGGGAGTTTAAAAAAAAAAAAAAGAAAAAGAAGAAGAAGAATTTGATTGTATGCTGGATACACTGGGAAAAAAACCCTGAATTTTGGTATTAATTTCTCCTAACTTTCTGATCAGACTATTGTGGCGCATTCAAAGACTTCACACATATAATGGTTAAGCATATTTCCCCAAAGCTAAGGTTGATGTCCCTCTCCTGCACAGACCTCTACCAAGACAAATGGCTCAAGTGAAGCCTCCTGCCACATTTCCATGAAGAGCAACAGCATAGCATTTTCACTATACAGGATGTATCCTTAAAACCCTACATCTGCTTCTCCTCCCTTCTGCAGGTCCACCTCTTAGTACCCTACAGCCCAGCAACGTGCGATACCTTTCAAAATGTAATAGTCACAGAGAAGAAAAAAAGGGGGGGGGGGAGAATTGCCCTCTATAATGATACAGCATGTGCTGCTTGTAGGGACATTGTACATATTCTTCCCTTTAAGTTACAGAAGGCCAGGAAACAACAAAATATCACTCAAATTGATTACTGTCATGTACGGCTTCATTCCTGTTCTTTCTTATATTCTGTTCTAATTTTAGCCTTTTAATTCTGTTTAAAAACAAAAGCAGGTTTTTATTAGATGTTCATTTCATTTACCTATTACCTTTAATCAGAAGCTTCAGTGTATGGCATTCTGGGATGTGTGCCAATTCCACAGTTACTTAGGGATATAGATGGTCCCTATTGCCTTGTACACAGGTTTTAAATAGAATGGCAGGGATGATAATCATTTAATCTTCCTGAAGAAAAGGGGAGGCAGTTCCCTTCAACTCAACACCATGCAGAAGTCCTCTTAGGAGGAATCAAGTCACAAATTCCCCTTTTTCAGACTCCCTCAGGTTCTACGATGGAATAGAAATGGTATTCTCCCTCTATAGGTAAATAGATGAGGTGATGGAAAATAGAGAACATATTTAATGAACAGAACTCGCTGCTTCCCTAGTGTAGATCTGTGCTGTCCAACAGAAGAACCACTAGCCCCTTGCGCAGTGTCTCTAGAAGTGTTGAAATGGGGCTTAACCAAACCGGAGTGTGCTTTAAGTGTTAGATTCATTCACACTGGATTGTGAAGATTTAATACCAAATAACATATGAAATAGGTCATTAGTAACTTGTGTTAATTATATACTGAAATGATAAATTTGGTTAAATTGACATGTTGGAAATATGACTACTGGGAAAATTAAAATTACATATATGGCTTGAATTATTCTTCTGCTGTTCAGCTACTCCAGATATTCTGTTCTAAGTTCTAAAACAACTTGTATACAGTGGAGTGTGGTAATAAGAGACCAAGTAAGAAAGGTAAAAACCACTTTAAAAAAAAGGCAGAGTTCCTACTACGGTACAGAGGGTTAAGAAACCAACACAGTGTCCATGAAGGTGCAGGTTCAATCCCTGGCCTCGCTCAGTGGGTTAAGGATCTGGCATTAAGCTGTGGAATAGGTCACAGATATAGCTCAGATCCCACATTGCTGTGGTTGTGGTGTAGGCCTGCAGCTGCAGCTCCGATTCAGCCCCTAGCCCAGAACTTTCACATGCTGCAGGTGTGGCCCTAAAAAAAAAAAAAAAAGGCTAATTAAGGAAGTGAGGGACCCAGGGCCCAGGGAACTGTATTTGTCTGGCTTGTTGTCTTTGAGCCATGAGACCTGGCAAGCAGGTGATTATGTGATGGCAGGTTAACACATGGGTATGTGTGCCTTACCCTAAAAATTGCCTCTAGGACTCATTTTACTTCCTCTCCAGGACCCCTTTGCAAAACCTGCCAAAAACAAAACAAACCTATTGATTTGCACTGACAAGCGCAAGACATAATTTTCTAACAGAGTCCCCAATTTTTTTTTATTTTGGCATATGACAAATCTGGCAACTCCCTATCACATTCAACAACTACATCTGTCTTATACCCCACATCCAATATTCCCCCAAACTTAAATTTTTTTTCCCTGCATCTCTCTCTAGTAGAAATAATATGATTTGGCTAGTTCTCATCAGGGAACTGAATCATCAAAATTCATGCTTATTCTCCAAACTTCATTTTAACCAATAGTTTCTATCACAGCAGCAGCAGCAAACATAAAAAAAAAAAAAAAAAAGATATGCTGGTTTGAATGCCAGCTTATTTTACATTTCTCATCCACCTAATGGCGGAGAACTCATGAGCCAGAAGGCACACAGCCAATGTACTAGAAAAAGAATGGGAATCTAAGTCAGACAGATCTGTGTTCAAATCCCAGCTCTGCAGCTTAAAACAATCACCATCATTAACATTATATTACTTTGAAGGGTTGTTATGCTGATTAAAGTAAGTGATGTGCATAGGGCATAGCGATTGGCACACAGAAGATTCTCATGGAAAGTAAGCTCATCCTTCTCTTCCTTCAGTTGTTAAGTAAACCTGTGTTTCCACAGTCACATTACACCACACTTCTTTTTCTTTATAGGGCCCCACCTGCAGCTTATGGAAGTTCCCAGGCTAAGGGTCAACTTAGAGTTGCAGCTGCCAGCCTAGGCCACAGCAACACAGGATCCAAGCTCCATCTGTGACCACACCACCCCTGGAGGAAACGCTAGATCCTTATCCCACTGAGTGAGGCCAGGGATCAATTTCCCAGCCTCAGGGAGATTACGTTGGGTTCTTAACCCATTGAGCCACAGTGGGAATTCCTCATTATGCCACATTTATCAATACCGATTTTCCCTTAAAATGCTGCCATTGGGCAAGTCACAATTAGGATCCATTTTACCAGCTCATTCAGTTATTTAAAGATATAGATATAATGGATAATATAGATATAATGGATATCACACAGGATGAAGCTACAGACTTTTCTCGGGTTGAAATTTTAAATTTAAAGACATCCTTTAAGCAGCTGCCTGCTTCTTGGCCATTTGAGGTTGGAGAAAGAACAGCAAACAATGAGAGGATCACTCACTTTCCAGACTAACAGGGACTCCCCGACTTTCTTGTAAGATTCCATTTTCTGCAAAGGTCCCACAGCCTAGATGACTCAGTATGTGGCACTTCTGTCCTCACGTTTCCTAAGACCTGACTTGTTAATCAATAGTGCTTTTTAGTCTGATCAACAGAGCAAAGACCCCATAAATTCCCAAGTATAACATAGCTCTGACTTTTTTCACCTTTTCTTCTGCCCTGGACTCAAACAGGCTTTCCAGCCAGACCTCTGTATTCATTCTTCTATTTATACCAGCTTCTCAACAGAAGCACAGAAGGATCTGAACTGTATACCAGAAATATCCTTCAGTGTTTCTCTGCATTGATGTTTAAGGGAAATCCTATTTTTTTTCAGATTTTTACCTATTTAATTTTGCTTTAATTGTGTTTAATCCTTTATAAGCTGACATTCATGTTCATAAAATTTAAGTGTTAAGGGCCCCATAATTTCAATTTTTCTGCAAAAAATTTTTTTTTTTTTTTTGCTTTTTAGGGCTGCACCTGCAGCATATGGAAAGCTCCCAGGCTAGGGGTCCCACAGGAGCTTCAGCTGCTGGCCTAAGCCACAGCCACAGTAACATGGAGTCCAAGCTGTGCCTATGACCTACATCGTAGCTCACAGCAACACGGGATCCTTAACCCACTGAGTGAGGTCAGGGATTGCACCTGAGTCCTCATGGATACTAGTTGGGTTCGTTACTGCTGAGCCATTATGGGAACTCCCCCCTAAGTTCTCATTCAACCTTTTTTTTTTCTGCTTTCCTTCCCATTCATTCTATCTCCCTCCCTTTTCCCCTCTCCTCTGTGATAAGAATTATCCTCCCAGTAAAAGAAGGATCTCCAGCTTACCTCTGAGTTGAGCTTCCCAGTCAATGTTACTTGAGCTCAAAGTCAATACAGGCCATTGACTCTAACATACAAAATACCTAGAGACCTTAGTTCAAAGTTATTCATTTGCAAATGTCTACAGGCCATTTCTGTCTTGTCAGGGAAAATGTGCTCTGCCCCAGATATCTGATGAGACACACATAGACAGAAATTACTAGGAAGATCTTTCTATTTTCACAAAGAGGGAAGCCATCTTTGCCACTTCTAACTCCAGATAAACCTCTGTATGGCTAACAGATACAGACTGTATAGATGATAGATATCAATCTGTGGTTTAATTAAAATAATTTAACTAATGGAGCAATCACCCACATAGCAAGATTTAACCATGCCATACAGACAGTTCAACTCAAGAAGGTTTGATGCAACACAGCATCAAGTGCTTCCTGGGATTCTCCCAGTGCACTGCATTAAGATACCCTTAAACAGAACCCTCTCACACTGTTAGTAGGACTATACAGTGGTACAACCTCTATGGAAAACAGTACGGAGGTTCCTCAGAAAACTCTGTCGAACTACCATATGATCCAGCAATCCCAATCCTGGGGATATATCCAGACAAAACTTCAAAAAGATACACGCACCCCTATGTTCACGGCAGCACTATTCACAATAGCTAAGACAACCTAAATAACCATCGATGGATGGATTAGGAAGACATGGTACATATACACAATGGAATACTACTCAGCCATAAAAAGGAATGAAATAATGCCATTTGCAGCAACATGGAAGCAACTAGTGATTCTTTCTTCACTTAGTATGTAAGTCAGACTGAGAAAAGACCCATACCATACAATATCACTTATATGTGGGATCTAAGATATGGCACAAATGAACCAATCTACAAAACAGAAACAGACTTAAAGACATGGGGAACAGACTTGTGATTGCCAAGTGGGAGAAGGGGGGAGGGAGTGTGACGGACAGGGAGTTTGGTGTTAGCAGAGAAAAACAATTACATTTAGAATGAATAAGCAATGAGGTCCTTCCGTGTAGTCCAGGGAACTATATCCAACCTCTTGGGCTAGAACATGATGGAAGATAATATGAGAGAAATAATATATATATATGTCTGACTGGGTCACTCTGATGAACAGCAAAAATTGACTCAACACTGTAAATCAACTATATACATAAAAAAAAAGATACCCTTAAACTCATTGTCTTCTAACAGCATGAACATGTATTTAAGTATTTTCTATCTTGCTTCCTAAGAAATCCTAACATGTATTTCCAAAGGAATGTATCTTTTCTTCAACCTCTCTCTGCAGTTAAAAAAAAAAAGAAAAAGGCCTTATTTCCCAACACTCCCTCACTTGGTCATGGACCAGCTGTGTGACTGAGTCAGATCACTTCTCTCAACTTACACCAATCTCATCTCTAAATGGGGCAGTAATGGAATATCTGCCCAAATCCATGACAAGGTGTGTTCCAGCTCCAAAGCAGTGATTTTGTGACTATATTAGGACCAAATCAGGGGCAGAGGGCAGGGAGAGAAAGAAGGAATCTGTCAAGCAAATCTTATGGCTAGGGGAGTGTTAATTTTTTGTTTTTCCATTTGGTCTTCCCCTCTCGGTTACAGATATTAGTGATTTGTCATTTGAGCTTGCTATTTCACAGTGGATTAACAGTTATTATTAGCCAAATTTTCCAGATGAAAATATCAAGGCACAAAGAAGTTAAGGAACTTGTCCCAAGACCGCAGAGCTAACAGTCCAGTGATTCACAGCACTTTCTAAGACCTCATTCATTTTATCACATTCATTTATTGTCATCTTTCTCTATTGCTTGCTATTGACCTTTTTAAAGCACTTCCTTTCAGAAGCCCCAGTGTCAAGCACCATACCGAAATACATGAAGTGTTCAATATATGTTGAAATGACTGAGAAGGCAGAGATTGCCTTGTTTGTGAAGAATTTACACATTTTATATGCAGGAAATAACTCCAAAATATCCATTTACTTATTGCTGAGTGGACAAAAGATCTAGTCCTTAGTGAACTAGTTTTTTTTTTCTCCTAGAATGGCCTTTCTCTTAATCTGACAAATTCATACACTAATGGTGAAAAAAGACTATATGTTTGGATTACAGACACAGCTATATCTTTATTTATGTCTGCATTTTGGTAAGTCAGAGAAATTTCTCTTCATTTTCAGTATGTCATTATGTTCAGCCAAACACACCTCTATCAATTTTGTTCTGTGCTTACCTTATTCCCTTCCCAATATTATAAAAATTTCAAACATTCCATAAGTTAAAATAATTGTGTCAGCCCTAGCCATGTTCCCACAAGTCAATTCTTACCATTAACATTTTACTCTAGGAGTTCCCTTCATGGCTCAGTGGTTAACGAACCCGACTAAAAACCATGAGGCTGCGGGTTCAATCCCTGGCCTTGCTCAGTGGGTTAAGGATCCGGCGTTGCCGTGAGGTGTGGTGAAGGTTGCAGACGTGGTTCAGATCCCGTGTTGCTGTGGCTGTGGCGAAGGCCGGAGGCTACAGCTCCTGTTAGACCCCTAGCCTGGGAACCTCCATATGCCGCAGGTGCGGCTCTACATAAAAGGCAAAAAGACAAAAAAAAAAAAAAAATTTTTACCCTACTTGCTTTAAAACATATCCACCCCATCCATCCATTAATCCATTTTATTTCTGATGTATTCAAAATAAAGCGTAGACATCTTTCCAGTTCTCCAAATACTTCCACATGCATATTGATACTACATTATTTTTAACAATTACATGGAATCTTTGTATACTGCCTTTCCCACCAGACTATAAGATGTAAACTCCTAGCTTCCTATGGATTTTGGAGGGTCACTGGCTACTGAAATTTAAGCCCCAAATCTTCACATCACTGTCTGATCTACAGTAAAGTGGGTTAAAATGAACAACTAGGAAAATGAAAGACCTAAACATTTTCAAATTCATAAAATTGTGTTGAGTCAAGGCTGCATAAAATTAAAATTCCAGCCTCTATTCTTCATCCTCAGGGAGACAACCAATAATCCTGTTAGCTTTTGCCCCATGACTTTATCAATCGACAAATGACAACAGAGCACATTTGATCAGGAGATCATTACAGAGATTTAACTCAGTTTCTCTAGGGAAGGCCACCATGACATTTTTTGGTCTGGGTCAAATGTTTGACGAGGGCAAATCTCCAGGCCTGTACCATCCACCTGTTCATTAGATGCCAGCTCACAATGGGCGCAAGGCCAAGATAGGAAATAACACAAACAGTCATTTTCAGAGTTAATGATCTAAAATAATTATAGCAAATGTAGCAGTTGTTTGCAAGTTGCTTGGCAAAGCTAAAAGCCCAGCGAGGAAAGAATTTATTTAAACCCTTTAAATAATCTTGTTAAGTCTCAAATTCAGGTAGTACTTTTCCTACCTCAGTGCCAGGCTGCTCTGTCTGGTACAAATATCCCTCTGCTACTAGAAAGTAGCCATTCACCGTATCATCCTAAGCACAGATTTTACTGCTTCTGCAAAGTTTTCCCAGTCTTTTCCCAGAAGAAACAGATCTTCTGTCTATTCCTCATAGTAACTGCTCATGTGTCAATGAATATATTTATGATTTTTTTTTGTCTTTTTGCCTTTTCTAGGGCCGCACTCATGGCATATGAGGTTCCCAGGCTAGGGGTCTAATAGGAGCTATAGCCGCTGGCCTACGCCACAGCTACAGCAATGCAGAATCTGAGCCAAGTCTGCAGCCTACACCACAGCTCACGGCAACGCCAGATCCTTAACCCACTGAGCAAGGCCAGGGATCGAACCGACAACCTAATGGCTCCTAGTCGGATTCGTTAACCACTGAGCCACGACGGGAACTCCTATGATTTGATTTATAATGAGTTCATTACATGTACCTCTGCCCCATTATTAGCACACTGCACCTTCCTCATTTTAGAACATGACAATCATGACAGCTGACTTCTAGGAGGTGCTTAAGGAATGTTGAATAAATTAAAGTCGAAGCCTATGTCAAGTCATTTCATGCCAGTTGGTATGGAGGGAACATTCTGCGGTACCCCTTCTGAGAATCTCTTGAGGGAATAAAAGGCCAGCGTGAAGCAAACAACAAAAACACTTTGATACCAGAATCCCAAAGAAAAATGCATAAACAGTCTATTTTATATTAAACCCCCAAATTCATAGACCCTGCTTGAATCACAGGTCACCACTGAAAGGCAGGGTGATTCAAGTGGAATTTTTATCTTGGCCAAAAGTTATTTTCAAAGACGGCTCCTTTCTTGACAGAAAAGCAAAAAATATTTTTATAGGAGATAAGATTTGGTTTTATGTAGCGTCATTCTTTTGATTGAAAAGATGCCCTCTGCTTTCTCTATTCCTTTTTCCTCTAGTGCCTTCCACCTCCTCCTAGGTTTGAAACAGGGAACTTGGATGACAAGGCAAACATGCTCATTTTGCTCGCTGTCCCCGGGGAAGTGACACTATGGGTCGAAACCACGTTTGGCAATTTCTTTCCCCTCATCAATTTCTCAGAACGGGTCTCCAGCACGACAGTGACACCGCTTGCATTTCCCCAGCAAATTTATCAGCTCCTGTCATGAGAAATCTGCATTGGATATTTTTAGCTGGACAAGAAAGAGAACAGTTCTCCAGAGACTCAATGTCAATGCTGCTGTATTCATCAGCCCAGCAAAGGCTGGGAGGGCTGCAATCTCAGAGTCATTGTGTTTTGCGGTTCCCCCCACCCCCCCACCCCCGGAGCAGGGATCACCGCTTTGGCTCCCTGCCCAAAATGTTCTGTAGGTTCCTGCAGCTCATGGGGCCTGAGCAACGCTCTGTCTCCAATTGGCAACGCAATGCACAGCTGAACCACCCCACTGACTTCTCCCTGACTGATGAGTGCTCAGGTGAAAAGGAAACCCTCTGAAGGGAAGATGATGAGGCCTCAAAGAATAGATAGCCAAACTCAAAGCACAGATGAAGTATATGAGGCCAGCATACATCTCCAGAGGGGGAAGTTAGCCTCAAATGCATTTCAATCTGGAACACTTCCTCTCTAAGGCTATTTCCCCAACTCTCCCAATGTAAGAAGACAGGAACTACAACATTCTCACACAATCCCTCTGACCTGACAAATGAGCAAAATATTACCGTGAAGTTAATAAGAGGATTAACTGTCACTGAATGCAATCTACCACATTATCCTAAACCCGCTTATTTTCCATTGCTCAGATTTGAAGTACTTTCAACCCAAGTCAGTTTGGAGAGTGATTCGCACACTGTCCTTTATTTACATTTCTGTTGTTTTTCTCAGTTATTAAAACACCATACTGACTGACACTGGGGAGGCCAAAATGCCCAGGGTAGATAGAAGGCAAGTTTGTGAAAGCAGGAAAAAATATCGCCTGCCTTTGCTTCCTCCGGAGGCAGCCCTGATGTGGAAGGCAAATGTCGTAACAGAAAACCTTATCTAATTTAGGGGTTAGCTTACACAGGATGATAGGGATTATTTCCATTTAATCAGGGAGCAGAGGGACAGCCAAAACAAAAGAAATAAAAAGACCTAAAAACAGAGAATGATACAGAATATTAGGGACATTGACTGGGTGACTCACTGCCTCAAGCTTCACCTAGTTCAGAAATGAAGAAAGGGCTGGATGACGCCCTTATTGAACTAGTCCAGCTTCCACATGGTCAAACTGGTTCCTACCCATTTGTTTTCTCAGTTCCTGGGGGTGAGATGGCTATAGAAAGCTCTCCCATTGTCAAATGAATCGAGGAAAAAGACCTCCTTCCAGTTTCATTTCAAATATTCACCAAGTTCCCCACACCATATGATTTAGCATCTCCAAAGGACTTCATGGAACACAAATCCCAAGGTCATGTAGAATAACACAGAAATTTCTTGGAGATAACTTTAAGAAACCTGTCACCCAAATACATAGCACTTGCAACTTTCAACACTTTGTCTACATTTTCCAGTACAATTATCTTTCAAATTCTTTCTCCTCTCCAGATATGACTGCCTCTGCTCTAGCTTGAGTCTTTTCCAAAGTATAGGAGCAGCTTCATAATGCATGTTGCCTGTTTTATCTCCTCGCTCCAAGCCTTTATGTATTCACTGAACATCCGTTACATACCAGTCATAAGGTGGTGTCAGAGTGGCAATGAGGATAGGAAAACATGAAAGATTTGGGAGAGCTGGAGGTAGAATGGCCAAGCCTTGCTAACAAACAGAGTAAGACCTGTATGTGAAAGTGAAGGAGGAATCACAGATGACTTCCATTGTTCTTAAGGAACTGGACTGATGATGGAATAACCTGGAAGAAAAACTAAATCAGGATGGAAAACATTTCATGTCTATATGAACTAAGTTGGGATTCTTTGCAATATCCAAAATTTTTTATACATGTGAAACCACGAATGCATGGATGGCCACAAAGTATGTAGTACCAACAGGATTTAGAATCCCTGACATGGGGCAGAAGACAGAGGCAAGAGCAGAAGGATCAGAATTCAAACTAAAATCCTCCAATGAGGAGACGTGAAGCATAGAAAGGGGTGCTATTAAATGGGAAGGGATAGCTAATGATTTCAGATGACACACAGGTAAACAGGAAGTGCCATGGTCTGAACATCTGTGTCCCTCCAAAATTCATAGGTTGACATCCTAATGCCCAATGTGACAGCATTAGGAGGTGGGGCCTTTGGGAGGGAGTTCAGTCATGAGGGTGGGAGCTTTATGAATGGACTAATGGTCTTTCTTAATTTTTTATTAAAGTATAGTTGATTTACAATATTGTTCCAATTTCTGCTGTACAGCAAAGTGACTCAGTTATACGTACGTACATACCTTTTTCATATTCTTTCCATCATGATCTACCCCAGGAGACTGGATATAGTTCTCTATGCTATCAAGTAGGACCTTGCTGTTTATCATTTCTAAATGTAATAATTTGCATCTACTAACCCCAGACTCCCAGTCCATCCCTCTGCCTCCCCCCATCCACGTTAGCAATCACAAATCTGGTCTCTGTGAGACTAACGGTCTTATAAAAGAGACCTCACAGAACTCCTTCAATCTTTTCACCATGTGAGGACATAATGAAAAGTCCGTGATGAGCAAGAGGCCCTCACCCCACCATGTTGGCAACCTGATCTTCGACTGCCAGCCTCCAGAACTGTGAGAAATGATTTCTGTCTGGGGCATTTTATTGTAACAGCCCTAAAGGATGAAGCTAGGAAATAAGGGAGGATATTGTTTGAAGGAGGGGTTGGTTAACTGGGGTGACAGCAGCTGAGAAATCCAGT
This sequence comes from Catagonus wagneri, assembly GCA_004024745.2. Lineage (NCBI taxonomy): Eukaryota > Metazoa > Chordata > Mammalia > Artiodactyla > Tayassuidae > Catagonus > Catagonus wagneri. The sequence continues at coordinate 511,724 of PVHT020000141.1, forward strand.
GAAATGAAGGCAAATAAGGAGGGAACTAATGACCTGTTAATGATTTCACTTCCATGGTAGTGGAAGATGCCTAAATGAATGGTTTGAAGACCAAACGGGAGGCAAGGGATAGAGATGATAAATGTAGACAATGTTTTTTTACCAAGTTTAGCTAAGTGGGGAAAGAAAGAAATGAGATGACAGCTGGAGGGGGATAAGGGGCCAAGGAGATTCTGTTCACATGGTAAATTTATTTATCAAGGCCTCGGTTTCTTCATCTATAAAATAGGTAGAGTAACAGGACCTAACTCATGAGTTTCTTGTTAGGATTAAAAAAAAAACAGTGTGTGCGAAATGCTTAGCATAGTACCTGACATACAGTAAGTACCCAGTAAATATTAAATATTATCAATATATTTATTACACGTTTTTCTGATCTGTATCACGACCCTTACCATCTACTACCATCTTTCTGTGTCTTTCTTCTTAGTTGGAAAACGCAGAATAATCACTGAATAATTTTTTGCTGAACTTAACTGCAATTAAACTGAATCAAAACTCAATTCACCTGAGTTCCTGTTATAGCACAGCAGAAACAAACACAACTAGTATCCGTGAGGATGCAGGTTTGATATACGGCCTTGCTCAGTGGGTCAAGGATCCGGCATCGCTGGGAGCTGTGGTGTAGGTCGCAGACGTGGCTCAAATCCAAAGTTGCTATGGTATAGGCCAGCAGCTACAGCTCCAATTCAGCCTCTAGCCTGGGAACCTCTATATGCCACAGGTGTGGCCCTAAAAAGCAAAAACAAAACAAAACAAAAACAAACTCAATTCAACTAGCAAAGAGAGTCCTCTGAATTCAACTGGAGAGGTCAAGTCCTCTCAAGACTCTTGGTTCAAATCTGACCTTATCTTGTGCTGGCCATCAAGAGCACACACTGCTAGGGCATGGAAAAAGCTCGTGGCATGAATCACCATGGAGGCAGCCAAGTCACCTTTCATTGAGATTTATGAATGTCATCTTCTTTATTGACTCTCAGTAGAGTTTCTAATCAGGAAGATTCCAAACAGGTTTCAGCCATCTCATTAGGACACAGGAAATTGGATCAAGAGGATAACCTCTGAAATCCTCCCCTGGTCATTGATCTTGGGGAAATTAGCCCTCGATGGTGCTGCCGATTACAAACATGTACAGTCAATATGACCTCCGCCTCGAGTGGCCCAGCAATTTCAACAGCATTTGGCAGCAGAGAACGTGCCTGCCAAGAGCCAAGCAGCTGTAGCAGGTGCTGTAAATCAATGCAGGATACTTACATGGCTGTGTATTCCTTCGGGGCTCAAAGCCTTCCAAGTAGATTATCTGCATAGATTGCAGGGTGGCAAAGTGGCATTATGAACACACAACTCCCATATCCATTTTCTTTCCATTTCCCTGAATGTCACTCTTGTTGAGCAAGAAAACTACCTCATTCAACAAGGAAAAGCTCTAGAGCTAAAATGGAAGATACATTTCAATAAAATCAGTGCTCCAGGAAAGTGAAATGTTAAGAAAAGGAAAGGCAGTTAAAAGATAGGATGTTTTGGTAACTATGCCTGATTACCCTATATTTATGCCTTATAATAAATACATATTATATGAACATTTAGGCATGTTTGTGTATATGTATGTATGTGTGTCTGCACATTAACATTCCAATCCCCCCAAACCTCTGCTCCTTTATAAATGTGTCTACCCATTTAGGCTGAGGAGTTAATTTAGGTTGGGGAGTCAAAGGATTCAGAACATCACTTAAGTTGAATTTCTATGCTTGAGCAGCATGCTATTGAAATTATCAGTATTTAATACCATGAATGTGTCTGCCTGGATAGAGCTGAATGGACAAATAAACAGGGGATGGGTGAAAACAGCAGCCAGTATGTGAGGACAGTGAGGAGCATCTCTGAAGCAAAGGAATACAGCTTATTCTCCATGATGCTTTTCAAACTCGGTAATGGAATAATGAAAATGACACACACATACACACAAAATACCTGAAGACTGTAAGAAAAAGACAGGATTTTAGCTTGAGATTAGAAGAGAAGGCTAGATGCTAAATGATATTCACTCTTTTGGAAGTCAAAGCACAAAATGTTGTTTGATTTAGCACACAATTTTAGAAGCACATGTTAGATCCATATTTATTCTACCTGCTGAGAAGCAACATGGCATGGATGAAACTGTATGGATTTCAATCCCAAATCTAACTCTTCTTACATGTCCTTTACTCCTCTTCAATTAAATGAAGGGGGGAAAGTCAGAACTGCCAGGTACATCTGGGAAGAGTTTACTCTAGATTATATGTCGTTGAAGAAGGGGTCAGTGGGTCCTTAAAACCTGACTGTGCTCTGCCCTCCCAGCCATGAACCAGGCATGGGTTGCAACCTTCTGGAAGGGATGTCTTTTTTCAAATTCTTATGAGGGTACCCTGTGGGTTAGCAGTGGACCTAAAAGCACTTTCCTTTTGGGTTGTTGTCATCATAAAGAGTGACTGACATCAAGTCATTTCACAGTGCCAAGCACATCATAGGTATTCTCTAAATTCAGCTATGGTTCTTTGGTTTTAAAAATCCATTCATTTGATTTTACAGCATGAGATGGATATAAATCATCACTCAAAATCTGAGACAATGACTGAACATTTGGATAAAAAGATCATTGTTAACTTCTTGCAGGCACATGCTTATGTGTGATCTTTTTGCCCCTGTCTGTGCATTCAAGGTTATAAAATAGCAATACATTGAAGAGAAAGCAGGGTGGGCCTAAGCACTGTCACACAAAGCTTCCCCAATCCAGGGGATAATGGAAATTGTCATAATAAAACTTGGATTTCATGAAGGATAAAGGATTTATATCAGACAAACCTGATGAACTGTTTACACAATTATAAAGTGGTACAGGAAAAGAATATACTAGAATGGATAAGCAATGAGGTCCTACTGTACAGCACATGGAACTATGTCCAATCTCTTGGGGTAGAACATGATGGAAGATAGTACAAGAAAAAGAATATGTATGTATGACTGGGTCACTATGCTGTACAGGAGAAGTTGACACAACACTGTATATCATCTATAACATAAAAGAAGAAAAGAACAAATTATTTAGTCACTTGGATATAAGAACAGGATGTTCACATATAAAACTAGAAGAAACACTGGCCAAGAAAACAAGAAAGGTAAAATCCAATGATGACCATCAAGCTGTTGGGGCGGGGGGGGGGCAGTTAGAGGAATTCCACAGATGTCTGTGTAAGTCCTCTCTCCTGTTTATTCATCTTTATTAATGATCTTCAGCACGTAGTAAACAGCATGCTAATGAAATCTGCAGACAATAGTAAGTGAGGGAATGTTTCAAAACATCAGCAAGGACAGAGAAATAATACAGATGGTCTGAGAGGAGTTACAGATCTTAGGATCAAATAACAAAATGAGAGTCAGGTTGGGAAAAGGCCGGCTTATACACTAGGGGGAAATGAATGAAAACACAGATATTCACAGGGAAGAGAGAAATGTGGAAAAGAGGTTTTCTGGGAAGGATCTGCTGGAAAGTTGAGGCTGGACAATAGTTACCATCCAAGTGAATCTGTGAAGCAAAATGGCAGCAGAAGTGGAAGTATTACCCTGAACTTCAGATGGAAAGACATCACAGCAAAAAGGGGTGCAAGTCTTTCTTGCTCCTCAGTTCCCTAGTGGCTGCACCTGGAATACTACTTCTGGTGTAGAGGAATCTCTATCAGAAAATCTGGAATAGACTGAGAACATAAGAGCAAAGATATAAGTAACAGGAAGCCTGTTAATACAGAAGATTAGAAAAGCAAAATCTGGATGACTTGGCTAAGGACATAGAATAAAGTCTAGTGACAGTCTATAAACTCTGGAAATAAAAGGGGAAACTGTGATGGTAAAAAGTCAAGGTAGCAGAGTGAAAAAGAACATACAAAGCTAAAGAGAGAACATAGCCTGAAACATGTGGATAAAATCCAAGGACATCAACTACGGAAACGGTATCATGAATTGTTCTGGAGAATCCACAGGTTCAAGTTCAAAGATTACTCACAGTAGAATGATATAGAGCATTCACTCTAAGGTAAAAAGGACCTCAGGGAACGTTACCAAATCCCTCTCTATGTCTCTGGACAGGAGTACATTTAAATCATTCCTGATAAATTATAATGCATAATATTTCCAAAGAATTCAAGATATGGAGTATGCTGGAAGAGAACTGGGCAATAAAGAAATTTTGATAAGTTTAGCTTCTACACAACACTTTGGGAAAACTTGTTGCTTTGACTCCAAAATCATCTCTGAACCCAAACCATTCATTTAAACACTTCATACATCTGAGTTTTCATAGAGTCAAAGTCAAAATACATAACTACCCAGCACTCAGATTAACTTGAAATGGATTAAAGTCTTAAACATAAAGCCCCAGAATAAAAATAAGGAAAAAAGTTCCTTGATGCTGGGCTTGACAATGATGTTTTGGATATAACCCCAAAAACAAAAGCAACAAAAATAAAAATTATTAAGCTGAACTATATCACACTAAAAAGCTTCAACACAGTAAAGGTAATAATAAAACCAAAAGAACTTACATAATGGTAGAAAATACTTGCAAATCATCTATCTCATAAGTGGTTAATATTCAAAATATACAAAGAGCTGACATAACTCAAGAGCAAAAAATACCAAAACAAAAACTCACCAATTCAATTTAAAAAAATGGACAAAGAAACTGAACAGATATTTTTGCCAAGAATACATACAAATGGCCAACAGGTATATGAAAAAGGTGACTGATATCCTTAGTCATCAGGAAAATGCAAATTGAAAAAGCTGTGAGATATCGCTTCACATCTGTTGGGATGGCTATCATAAAAAAGCCAGTAGAAAACAAATGTTGGCAAGGACATGAAGCCAAAAGAACTCTTGTGCCCTGTTGGTAGGAATGTAAACTGGTGCAGCCACTACAAAAACAGGATGACGATTCCTCAAAAAATTAATATAGAACTACCATATGATCCAACAATTCCACCTCTGGGTATATAGCCAAATGAAGTAAAAACAGGATTTCAAAGAGTTATTGGCACTCTCAAGATCACTGCAGCATTATTCACAACAGCCAACATTTGGAAACAACCTAATTGTCTGTCAGCAGATAAATAAAGATATGTATGCGTGTGTGAACGAGTATTATCCAGCCATGAGAAAGAAGGAAATCTTGCCATTTGCAACAACATGAATGGAACTTGAGAGCTTTATACTAATTAGGCCGGTCAGAGAAAAACAAATACTGTATGAATGGTTGTTGCCAGGGGCTGAGAGTGGGGGATATAGGGACATATTAATCAAAGGGTATAAACTTCCAGTTTTAAGATGAATAAGTTCTGGAGATCTAATATCAGCATGGTGATGACTGTAAATAATATTGTATTATATACTTTAAAGCTGCTAAGAGAGTAAGTCCTAAATGTTCTCATCACAAAAGAAATGGTAATTATGTGACATGATGGCAGTGTTAGCTAACGCTATGGCAGTAATGATTTTGAGTATGTAAGTGAATTAAATCAATGCATTATATACCTTAAAATTTACACCATGTTATCTGTCAATCATAGCTCAATAAAGCTGAAAAACATAATGAAAATAAAATAAAAATAGAAGAGACCTCTGAGAGCTCTGTTGTCCTTTCTGCTGAGAACATAGCAAGAGGACAGCTGTGAGTGCATAACCTCATTTAATCCTAATTATTTCCCCAGAGCTCTACTTCCTAATACCATTAAATTGAGGGGGAGTAGAGTTTCAATGTATTAGTTGGGTGAGGAAGGATGCATTCAGTACATAGCACTGGTGTAGGAAGTCTGGTGATACCAAGTCGTTGCAACAACCCAGAGCTCTGAAATGAAGAGAGAAGTTATCAGTTCTTGTCTTATTTCTTTAACTTAGGAAGTTAAGAACTGAAGCCAGAAGGTCTGGAATTAAATCCTAGCACTGTTGCTTACTAGTTATGATTTGGCAAAGCCTTCTTTGCCTACAGTCTTCTTATTTGTAAGGTAATGACAATAACAGTACCAACTGTGTATGATCTTTGGGATGATTAAACTAGTGATACACACCAAAATTCTACAACTATCTGACAAATAATATGGCCTCATTATCACTGTAATCTCCATTTGAGAAAGCTTCTTTCTTTGTAAAATGAAAGCATTGGATGAGATCTAGCTAAACCTTGAGTTCTGCATTTACAGTTATTCTTTGAACTCAGGACTTCTGATCAGGGTAGAGAGACAAAATTAATATTCATGAATGAAAAAAGAGGAAGAGTATAGGTCATTCTATGTAGTGCTAGTCACATGTACCAAATAAGGGAACAGAAAAAGAAATCAGTGTTAATTAATAGTAGTTGGAGAAAGCTGATGGGAGTTAGAATTGAAGAATGGGTATCATTTGTATAAGCAGTCATGGAAATATCTTAGATTAAAGATTAGTTTTAAAAAAAATCAGCCTCCCTGGGAAAGTGAGGGGATTGAAATCAAATCATGAGGACCTTAATGTAGGAACAGTATGTGGTTTGGAGAAGCAGGCAATAGAAAACACTCATGGCTTCCCTGTGGATATCTCCTCATTAAGGTTCTAATACAATTGTACTTTCCTTCATCTCACATGCAGCCAGAAAAATGATTATGTATTTCAGTGGGGTCCAGGTACCTGAACTAACTTGACTTCATTTATCCATATTATGAGGGTATTAGAGGGTGAGAGAGACAGCATGTGTTCATCTCACCACCGTTGCATTGCCCCTTTTCTTCATCAAATCTTATTTCTCTTGCTTCTTCACCAGATACTTTGGGCTCATTCTTTTGAATTTAGATAAAATCTCTTTACAGTCCAGTATTTCTTGCTATTTTTTTTAACCTCTGGTTGTTGTATGTCATCCCTAACATCCAAAATGCCTTTTATGCATTCTATGACCCAAAATGTGATGTCTTTTTCCTTTTCCTTTTAAATGTTATTAAAAATTTCACCAACCCCATTACATTTTGTCTAGCTAACCCCTTTTGACTCCATTTAATCCAACCAACAGAGCAAAGCTCTCAGCATTTATATGAATTTGTTTTGGTCCATTTTCTTTTATTCTTTTAGCAGAAGAAAAATGAGCTGACAAGATGTGATGGGGAATCAGTGACAAGTGGGAGGTCAGCTTAGATGGGAACACAGGATGCTCTGAAAGAGAAGGGAAAGCCTGGTGTGGATGTGGATGTAGAAAGTTTGTGGAAGTTTATGTAAAACCCTTTCTATGACGTCAATGAAAAATAATTTAAAACCAACTGACCAAAATGTTCTGAGTGAGAAGTCTTTCTACTGCCTTTTAAGTTTTTAAAATTCTAATCCTTAAATTTATCTTAAGTATGTCGCTTGGAAAATGCTTAACATAAAAGGTAAGTTTTGCTGATTACACTTACTTGGCAATAAGGACATCTGCATTAAAGTTCTTATGGCAAGTTTCAATATGATTCTGGTATCCTCAGAAAGGTCCGTTTACAAACATTTCAGTTATGGGCTTACTGATGTACTGTGATTTTATTTGCTTCTTTGTATTTATCCAATATCCCATAGGACATTATGTATCTTGTGAAAGCACCTAATATTGCACTCTACACAAGATGGACACTCAAAATATACCAACAACAGCTGTTCTCACCCTAAAGTGCATTATTACTCAGGCCTCAAATCCAGTGCCCATTTATCTATTCTCTAGGGGACTAAAATGGTTTTTGTATTTTAGATAACTTTTCTGTGTTGGAACATACTTATTAAATGAGAAATGTCTTACCGAGTTGTGCAAATCTGGTCATCTTTTGGGATTTGTTACTTTGCTCTTCCTGAACCAAGACAATGGAGGTTTAAATGCAAATGTTCTAAGTTAATTGAAAAGAGAAGTACTCAGAGATTACTAGAAATCACAGTGCTTTCAAAAGTGAATATAAAGTTGAAAGCTTATACCTGGCTATAGATCAATTTCTCAGAAACCTCTTAACTGTGAAATCAGAAAACATTTTAAAATAAAAAAAGCATATAAATATGTATAATTTTCTTTCAGATTTTAGTCCACTACGAGTTTTATGTCAAAGTTTCTAGAATATGCTTGTTACTCAATTCAGTCGGTAAACACTATTGTGCACTGCTACACATCTGAAACTTAAATATAAAGAAAAGAATAACATTTTTACAAAATTCTCTGCCATTACTTTTTCTCTATGGAGGGAAAATATTTTAACATAAATTAAGTTTTACCTAAAATTAAAACCCTTATACATTGCCTATATTATTAGTCTCTTCTACCTCTTTTGTGACCCCTGACTTCTCTATTTCCATCTACTGTGACCCATTTCTCCAACCACTTTGCCATTTCTCCTTGTTTACTGCTGCTTCCTCTATGTCCTCTTCATTACTACCCGATTCTCTCTATGGCTAGGCCACATTCTCCTCCTATGCTACAGGGCAGACAGAACACTTCAAAAAGTTACTTAGATGTCTTAGGAGATTTACTGTCAAGCAATAGTCCAGACCCTTATGGAGCCTTGCACAATAGCTCAACCTAAGAGGAAAAACACCTAGAACTACGAATTCAGCCAGTCATGGAAAGACCAGAAAGTCTTGTGGCTTGAAGAGCCCCAGAAGATGCTTCCCTTCAATAGAGGGCAGAGACATATATGGTCAGTATGGACCCTGGAAGCCAGTTCAACAGAGGTTCTCCTGCTTCTGCCACTGAACCAGTTGTGATAGTGGGTCCACAATTCATGTTCTCTGAGCCTCATTTTCTCATCTGTCAAACTGAAGATAATGAGATCTACCTAACAAAGACACTTGAATTCAATTCTGAAAGCATATTCTGAGTGCCCACATGTGCTAGGAGCCTGTTTAAGGACTTGATACATCAGTGAACAAAACTAACGAAACCTCTGCTATCGTGAAGCTGAAATCTTGGAATTAACTGTGGGAAAAAATAAACAGATGACAAACAGGAAGAGGGGGGTGTTCAGATCCTGATACAGAAAAGGCTCATCAAATTATAGCTACCAGCCTGTATATGTATAACTCATCCAGAGAGGTCAAACATAGGTACCCTTTCCTTGGATAATAAGTCAACTTTTGGAAGGATAAAAAGGCAAATTTCTATCACAATTTGTACAGTTTAAGGAAAAGATACCTAAATAGCCACTAGATTTGTAATAATCAAGTTCTATGAGGATTTGTAAAACCAAGTTCCTTGCTTATAAGCAGGATTAAGCCACATGAGGGCAAGGAATAACTCTGGAACTTATTCAACATATATGATTAAAAAAAGTTTGTTAAAATTCGAATGTCCCAGACTAAGATAGTTCATTTTCAGCCTGTTATAAGGTATATATAGATAACTTATAGAAATGTAAGGTTTTATAAGTGTGTGTAAGGTTCTGTAAGTGTGGGCAAAAGTGTGTTTAGGTTTCTAGTTACAGGAACTCTAACTCAAGAACTTGAGACCGCTTTGATATTTTATAAAATATACATGAGTTGTATTCTGGCTGTGACCACACCTATCCACATGCCCTCAGGCTCATGACTGCATCTCTCCCATCACAGGAAGAGAACCCCCAATTATATCATTGGTGTTAAATAATAAAATTTAGGAAAACACAGGGTTGCTATTGACTTGTATATTTTGGATAACAATAACTGATGACTACACATGATACAAACTATATATAAATGGAATGTAAAGCCAATATCATTAACAAGTATCCCAGTTACATTATTATCAGTTATAATAATAAGATATTCAGGTAAAATATTCAAGAACACAGAGACTTGAACTACAACATTTTGAATCTTAGTTCTTAAATTTTCTAGCTCTGTGATCACAGGTAACTCATATTATCTCTATCTCTGTTTCATCTCTTAAATGTGGATAATAATAGTAACCCTGCCTAGAGTTATGGCAGGGGTCAAATGAACTAATATATAGAAATCACTACTATGAGATATACATACAAATTGAATATTATTATCCTTTAACAAACAAAAGTAGATTGTCATAAACAAGAACCCAAACTGTTGAATGGTCCTGGAAAATAAGCTCTTTCTACTCGTAAAATAAGTTACTACATATTAGCTAAAATCCTGATTTTAAAATTTTATGTAAAATTCCATATAAAACCAAAACCACTTTCCAAACAAAAAAATATTTTTAAATAGAAACAAAAATAAAAAATTATAAAACCAAGTTTTTGTGTGAAAAATATTTTGTATTAAAGGTAGATGCTTTCCAGAGCTTACAGTCTGGGCAGTACCATACTACATTTAAACAAGCAATTCATAGTTACACACACACACACACACACACACACACTCACATGTACACTCCCTCTAGAGCAACTAAAGATACTTCAAAGGTAAGAAGATTTGACACTCAGATTTTCAGATAATGCAAATTTCAGCCTGGCAATGAGACAGCATGATTTTAGCCAGGTACTCCTCAGGAGGTTTATCTGAATATACACTTTAGTGTGAAAAATGAGGATTTTAAGGGAGCAAAATACAAAATTTCTGTAGAAAATATTCTCTCCAAGTACTCACATTTGATGAGCAAAACTTTTCCAGTTAAGACCAGAGAAAATACAAGACTAATCAATGTCACTCCTGAAGATTTTTTCTTTAGGGAATTACATCAAAGCAGGAACATTTCAACTCACTTAGGATCTTGGAATCAGGTGATCTCAAAGGAAAAGCAGAAGAACAATTCAACCAAGCACTTGGCTTGGTTCTATACTTGCATCACCCAAAATTGTTTCTTCTTTTGACAACATTGTCAGGTAGCTGGCTCTATACATTTATAAAATGCACAGGCACTTGCATGAAACTTGTGCTTCCAAGTCTCTTCTACAAATAAAGTGTGTTAAATGAAAAATACTGAAAGGATCCAAGATCAAGGGCCTCAGTGAAATATGCCAATACTATTTACAAATCATATTTTATCTGAGTCCCAGGAACCTCTGATTTGCAATACATGATTGGTAGAAGAAAAATAAGTTACCCAGACTTGCCCTAAAGTTGGCAAGAATGAGGGAAATTTCAAGTCTTCCTTTTTAGGGGTCTGTCTACCCCCATGACCCATTCAGCTGCAGATATATGATTGCTAACTCTCTTTTGGTGCAAAGCCCTCCCTGAATCACCAGAATGACAGCTCTGGCAATCATGTCTCTGTTTGCGGGACTTGCTTTTATAGCAGGGACACTTCGCATGACACATGAGTGTTACATGGTCACTGCGAGTGATGAAGGAATTAGCATGGTGAGAACTTAAACTGTCATTAAAGTAAGTGAGCAAATAGCAGGACCACAAGTAAGGCTGCCCTAAGATCCCACTGGTAGACATTCCCTCATATCTACGGTAGGAACAGAGGCCACTTCCCCTCTACAGCAACTTTCTGCGATAAGATACTAGGAGACACAAGAAGTGTAATTTTTCATCAGTTGGAGCACAACATACTCTTGGAGTATTTTTATGTTTTTATTTCCTCAGCTAATATTTAGGAAGTACAGAAAACGTGCCAGACACCATAATAAGCACTTTGGGACAATTATCACATGGGACCTTCATAACAAAATGATAACCTACATACTCTTATTCATGATCATAACAGTGATCACAATAATTTCACAGGTTAGGGACTGGAGGTCCTGATGAGTTAAACAGCTTGCTGAAGATTACACACTTAGTAGGTGACAAAGATAAAACTCATATCATGGCATGCTTGTCATCAAAAGTCAAGGCCCGGACTTTGATTATAGGCCTATTTTCAGTCCTTTTTTGGAGGGGGATTGGTCATTCCTTCTTTTTCGGGATCCCACTAAAAGGGAAGCATATGGTAGCAATTATCTAATTAAAAACAATCACGGCTTTGCCCTCTGACCAAAGGTTTAAATGAGGGGGTCAGTATACTCAATATATTAAGAGAGAAAAAAATAATAGCAGCCCTCACATTATCAACAGTTGGGAGAGAGAGCTGTTTTTTTTTGTTTTTGTGGTTTTTTTAGCCATTCTCAAGGGAGGAAGCAAGAGTCTGTCAGAAAAGTCCTCTAAATTGAATCCAAACTCTCTCTTTTTTTTAAACATCTAGCATTTATAAAAAACCTTACCCAAGACAGAAAAATAATACAAATCCCAGGAAACATAGACAGGAACCAAAAATTACATTCACCAGAAGGAAAGATGAGCCCATTACATCTGGAGAAACAATCTAATATTCAGATAAGGCATTCAAGGCAAAGGAACACTTCGAAAGAGCAATTGCTGCAAATGATTCTTCATTCATATCTACTGTGGTTGAAATTTTATAGAATTAGCAGGCAAGATGTCCTGAAAAAAGCCAGTGGTGGTTTCATGCTGTCACTGCTATACACTTCAGAAAACAAATTTCAGAAAAATGAAAGGAATTATGAAAGGCCACACAGCAAGTTGGCTCCAAAACAGATATCAGTTTCTCAGTTGTTCTGCCTCAAAATTATCAAAATATCATCATCCACTTTAACTCATCTCAGTCTCCAACCAAAAGGTTAAGGATAGATAGCTATTTGTAGGTCTTCGATAAAGTTATTTAGAACCCAACAATCACAAGATAATTACCAAAGGCAGTTCATCGAGGTCAACAAAGAAAGAAGCCATGAACAAAGTCACTGTGAATGACTTTGCCATATGATTGTACTGTACACGGAACTATAATCAATGAAAAATAATCTAGTAGGCATTAGAAACTATACTAGTCACCAAGGTTTCTAGCTTCAAACACTGTTAAAATCAGAAGAACTTCTTTAACACTACCTGTTCATCAGATGAGCTTTTAATAGATAATCAACAAATTGAAAAGACTTATCTTCGTCTTCTAACTCTTTAACCAGTTAAAAGTTAACCAGTTGGAAAGTAGGATATCATTGCTTATCCATTCACAGGCCATTATATCCAATCTCTTGGGATAGAACATGAAGGACAATAGTATGAGAAAAAGAATGTATACATATGTATGACTGGCTCACTATGCTGTACAGCAGAAATTGAAACGGCACTGTAAATCAACTATACTTTATACAAATAGAATTTTGGGAGTTCCCATTGTGGCTCAATGGTGATGAGTCCAATTAGTATCCATGAGGACACAGGTTCTACCCCTGGCCTCGCTCATTAGGTGAAGGATCCGGCATTGCAGAGAGCTGTGGTATAATTCACAGACACAGTTCAGATCCCGTGTTGCTGTGGGTGTGGTGTAAGCCAGCAGCTACAGTTCTGATTCCGCTCCTAGTCTGAGAACTTCCATATGCAGTGGGTGTGGCTCTAAAAAGACCACAAAAAAATAGAATTAAAAAACTAATTCCTTAAATTAAGAAAAGTTAACCAGAGCTACTACTTACATCTGGCAGTAGTAGACTACTTCGGTCTATGATATTAGGATCTTCTTGTCACTGATCAGACTCAAAATAATCCTGTTCACAAGCCCCAAACCAGACAGGAACCTCCAAAAGTGGAGGTTAAGTTCCTGGTCTACACCTCTGTCCTGACAAACCTGGATAACAATCTGTCCCAGTCAGCTGCAAAGTCTCAAAGACACACTGACTAGAGGGAGACAGATCCTAGAGTGATGCTTTGCTGGGGAAGATGGAAGCCATGAAATATTTATAGCTGGTGAAAGAGACGTGGTTGTATGCGAGGACAGTCTCCCATACCTGACAAGCCCATAAATAATGACGAGATGATCAATAGGTAGGAGTGGTAAAGGAATAATATATGTATAGTAAGACATATACACAGTTTTTTAGAAATAAGAAAGGGAATGAAATATAGTAAAGAAAAACTTAGGTGCATTATCAGGAGTAGTGATAACAGGAAGTTCAATGTCTTAGTTTGGCAATTTATAACCATTTAAAAAATATATATTTTCTGCAAAGAATGTTATTTATGATAGAAAATAAATCTAATAAAATGGAAACAGTTTTTTAAAAGCCACCTTAAAGAGAACAGGTACCACTGCAAAATGTTATGTATATAACACACACACACACACACACACACATATATACACATAGTTAAAATAATGTTTAATAAAAGTTTACAATAACATGAAAAACATGTATATAACTTAAATACAAATTTTAAAGCACTACTCAAAAACCCAAATGATGAATGATCTAGACATGTAGAAAAGTATGTAAGAATAAGATGAAATTTTTAAGACTTAACCATGGTATTGAGAAAGAACTACAAATGTTTTTTTTTTTCATTGAAATTATATTTACTCTCAGGAATCTAAAAATAAATACTGAAGTAATTTTCCTTTGGCTTGAGTGCATATTATTTTTCCCATCATAGGGCATTTTACATAGAAGCTTACAGTTTTTGTGATGTCAAATCACTATAATGTTCTTTCTTTTTTTTTTTTGCCTTTTTGCATTTTTGTCATTTTAGAGCTGCAATTGCGGCATGTGGAGGTTTCCAGGCTAGAGGTCTAATCGGAGCTAGAGCTGCCGGCCTACACCACAGTCACAGCAACACAGGATCCAAGTCGCATCTGTGAACTATACCACAGCTCTCAGCAATGCCGGATCCTTAAGCCACTGAGCAATGCCAGGGATTGAACCCGCAACCTCATCATTCCTAGTAGGATTCATTTTCTGCTAAGCCACTATGGGAACTTCTAAAATCACTGTAATGTTCTTGTCTTCCTTTTTTACAGTTTTATTGAAGTATAGTTGAGTTACAATGTTGTGAGAATTTCTGCCATACAACAAAGTGACTCAGCCATACATGTACTCACACCCATTCTCTTTCAGATTCTTTTCCCACATAGATTATCACAGAATATTGGGTAGAGTTCTCTGTGCTATACAGGTCCTTTCTGATTCCTTTTTTTATATTTTTACATAATAGATACCACTCACATTTATAACGAGCTTTTAAAAAGGCAGAGCAGTCTCTATAAGTAAGAGAAGGTGGTGTTTGAAGGCACTGGAGAATACCAAGGCAGCTAGAACTTGAAGGATCAAGATCTGGAAAGAAGGGAAATGCACTTCACTTGAGGAAATTGCTTATTCATAAGCAGCATAGGACAGGGAGGCTGAGCAGAAAAGAGTGACTTAGAGCTTTCACAGTGTCATAGAACTCAGAGGCAAAAATTGGAGTTTGAGACCCATAAAGGAAAAGGGCTCAGTCTTTCCACTGAGACCTGTGAGGGTTATATCCTAGGAGAAACGGAAAATTGAAAATGTCAAGGTCTCACATTTCAGTCTTTGTCACCATTTGTCACCTCTAACACCAAACATCACCTTTTGATCATCTAAATTCCTATTTAGATCAAGCTGATCTATCCTTAATTCAATTCCTTCCAGAAGAAAAGACAAATCTTCCCAAGATAATGTCATGATCCAGAGCCTTAAAAATTTCTACATATAATTTTTGATGTCTAATCCAAAATTACCAGGCACACAACAGATAAGATCAAAAGTCCGAAAATCAAGATAAAAGAGAACAGAAATGAATTTACCAGATGGCTTAAATGCAGCAGTTACATATAAACATTAAAATTAATGTCACTAGTATAATTAATAAAACAGATGACAAGATGGATAATTTCAGCAGAGAACTGAAATCAATGAAAAATAAGAAAAAATTTAGAACTTAAAGTTATATAATAATTGAAATTAAAACTTAATGGATAAAATGTAGAATTGGCACAGAAGAAGGGGGTAATGGAGAAGAAAATAAGATGAAAAGACTTGGACTGAGTCATGGAGAGTAAAAAATAGAAACTGTAGAAAATAATTTAAAGGCATGACAGGAAGTAGTAACAGACGAGTGATTAGAATCCCAAAAGGAATGGAGAGAAAGATTTGGGGATGGAAGATATATTTGAATATATACTGGCCAATTTTCAAACCCTAACAAAAGACATCAGGCCACAGAGTCAAAAAGCTCTACTAAATCCAAGCAGGATACATGTATCACAAGTCAGATCCAATTTAAAAGGACTAAGGAATCAAACTTGAAAGAGAAATTACTATCTCCTAAAAACAAATTGACTTCAAAGTATTATTAGAGATAAATTAAAAAATTCATATTGTCTTTCTGGGTCATGCCTCCAGAAAAACATAAACTTTTAATTTTTGTGTTCCTAGTAATATACCCTTAAATTATATAAACAGGTAAAACCAAAAATTTGGAAACTTTAACACACCTCTCCCAGTAGCTGATGGAATGGTCCAAAACAAAACTGAGTAAGAATGTAGAAGATTTGACTAGTGTATTTTACAAACTTGCTTTAATTAGCATTTATAATGTACTGAATTTAGCAACATATGCATTACTTATATGAGCATATTGAATGTTTATGAAAACTGGAACATATGGTAAGCAATACAATCTTAAATTTCAAAGCACAAAAATCATACAATATATATTCTATGGCCATGGTGGACTAAGCTAGAATTCAAGTATAGAAAAACAACTACACAATCTCCAAATGTTTGAAATTATGCAACACACTTTTCACCTGTGAGTAAAAAAATAAAATAAAATGAAATTTAGAAAATAATTTTAACTAAATGTTATTGAAAATATTCACATTAAAACTTGAGGAATTTAGCTAAAACTCTAATCAGAGATAAATGTGTAGACTTGTAGGTACACATTAGAAAAGAAGGAAGATTATCAGTAATCTCAGCATCCAACACAAGTTAGAAAAATAATGGAAAACAAAGTAAAAAAATGGCAAATAAAGAGCATAAACCAACAGAAAATAAAGTCAGTAACTTGTTCTTAATAAAGACTATCATAATTAATAAACCCCTCACAAGCTTAAGGAAAAAAAGTTAAAGCACAGGGTATCGATATCAGTTGTAAAAACAAGAGGGATGTAATTGGAGATGCCACAAGCCTCAAAAAGATAATAAGAACATTATTCCAATAAATTTGACAATTTGGCTAAAATGGATAATTTTTTTTAAAAGCTCCCAATCAAAACCAACATGACAAGAACAGAGTATCTGAAGAATCCTAAATCTTTTAAATAAATAGAGCCAGGAAATAAAAACATCCCCGCAATGGAAATTAAGGGCAAGATGGCTTCACCAGTGAATTCTCCCAAGTACATAAGGAAAAAATTATAGTAATATTACACAAAAACTCATCCAAAAAAAAGGAACAATTTACTAGTGCATTTGATTTGGTTATAATAACCTTGATATCCACACCCACCAAGCATATTATAAGAGAGGAATTATAAGACAATCTCTCTCATAAACATAGACTCAAAAAACACACACACCATCATGCGTGCACACAAATGTACTTATATGTAATTATGTGTTTATATACTTTCCCAGAAATACGCTAGTCTAACGTGTGAAAATATATCACTCTAATTCATCTTATTAAAATGATAAAGGAAAAAATACATACAACTATTTCAATAGCTACAGAAAAAATTCTGATCAAGTTCAATACTCATTTATGATAAAAAATTAGCAAATTTGGAATGAAAGAAATTTGTGTTCAATATGATGAAGGGTTTCTTAAACACACGAAAGCCTATGACAAACACAATACTTAATAGTGAAATACTGAAACCTGAGGTCTGGAATCAAAGACGCTCCTCTTTGCTTATCTACTTTCTATCAATTCTTTGATGTTCATCTCTTAGAAACCTTCTTAGACTCTCCAAGACCAGGCTGCATTTGCCTCCTATGTGTTGTCCCAGCTCTAGGCTGGCCCTTATCTCTTTCTATTATTACCTGCTTTTCTTTCCCACTGAGCTCTAAGCTCTTTCAAGTCAGAATAGCTGCTTGTTTACCCTCATAATTTTCAGTACCTGACACATAGGAGGCAACAAAAAATGTCTGATAAGTGTTGAAATACTGAGTGAAATGGCCACAATTCTTCTAATAATGACTGGCAATATGGACAAGAACTTGGTCTGTTTACTGCTACCTAGTCCAGCTGGTTACCTCAAAATATAACAGCACAATCCGTTATCCCTTTCCTCTCTGTTGTTCTGGCTTAACGTTTGTACATTTTGGCCAAAGGCACAACTCATTAAGCTCTAAAGTTTATGCTAATAAGGGCACTGATAAGTCAGTGACTTTATAGCATATATTTCACTATAGTATCGTTTGGTGGAAAAGATGTAAGCCAAGATGGATGGATGGGTCACTCCATCCATTTACCTTTTTTTTTTTCTCTTTTTGAGAGCTGCTAATCATTTAGCACACCACTGGCTGCTGTTATCTTGCTTATATACTATACTGCGTCCACTCAGATTTTCTGTCAGTATCATAGCTCATTCTGTTGCCTCTGCTTATTGACCACAATGGCCACCATAACAGCCACCAAAGCAATGACAAAGTGATCATAAATAAGTTACTCTTTTGGAGGTGAGCTTCCTATCCCCACTCTGCCAGGCTCACCTGCCCCTGACTTAGGTAGACTTTGTCAAGAAGTCATTAAAAGGGTTTTTTCTAATCAGCACTGAAATTCTGGGCTCTGCATTTCAGTGGAAATATTCTAAAAACAAGACTGCTGCTTGAATCACTTAGGAAGTGGTAAGTGATCACGATGTGTACTCAGGGAACCACCAACTAAAATATTTCTTTTCCTTTATAGAAAAAAAAACTTAAAAACCAAGAAAATGAGCAAAGTCTCGGAGTTCCCGTCGTGGCTCAGTGGTTAACGAATCCGTCTAGGAACCATGAGGTTGCGGGTTCGATCCCTGGCCTTGTTCAGTGGGTTAAGGATCCAGCATTGCTGTGAGCTGTGGTGTAGGTTGCAGACGTGGTGCGGCTCCCACGTTGCTGTGGCTGTGGCGAAGGCCGGCAGCTACAGCTCCTGTTAGACCCCTAGTCTGGGAACCTCCACATGCTGTGGGTGCGGCCCTAGATAAGGCAAAAAGACAAAACAAAAAGAAAAAAAAGAAAATGAGCAAAGTCTCAAATAGAAGGGACATGCATATTACAGGCCACTTTATTTTTCGGTTTAGGGTTTAGATGAGATGGAAATTGATCTATCAACATCTCCATAATTGCATGCAATATCACGGAATAAAATTCTGAGTGTTCACCAATCATATGTTAGTGCTTAACACTTCGTGCAAGCAGCTGTTAATGACGCCAAGTATAGTTTTCACAGCATGCAAAATGAACTAATGAACAAGCCTACATTTTAATTTCAGAAAGCTTCTTTCTTGGTGCAATTAATCTGAAATTCTACAGAGATCACAGTCCACTGAGCTTCAGAGAGGTCAGAAGGGAGGACTGTTTATAATGCCAAGGGTCTAGATAGCATGTCCTTCTCATTGCCAAAATTAAAAAAAAAAGTCTTTTCCATATGAAAATATATATGTACAAGCAATCCATATCCCTTGGGGTTTTTACCACATTCCCTGTGTGTGGTCATGAAAAGGAATCTCCCTGGAATCCCACAGGCTAGGTTGAAGAGTCAGCTGGAGCACTTCAATGAACTGGCACTAATCACTAATGCAACACAGTAGAGACCACAGCTGACCCTCTCCATCACTCTGGCCAACAGACATCATGAGCTGGGCAGATTTGATTTGTTATACATTATACTGTTGTGACTTCCAGGAAATGGTGAGATTTGTTGTTAAATTAGCTATGTCCCCGTATTTTCGGAAGTGATGTATTTCACATATAACAGGAAAGCAATATTAACAATGGTTGGTTAGGAAACATTACTGCATGTCTCAATGGGGAGGTATTACATAATTTTGTAGCAGAAAATTTCACATAATTTGATCTCCCAATAATTATCTAAAAAGGATCCTGTGAATTTAGTAGTATCAGAATGTCCCATACTTTGACAATGTATAAAAACCTGAGGAGGGAATTTGCAACATTGTGGGAGAAAAGCTTTCAGGTATATATGGTTTTTATACACACACACACACACACACATATACAGTTTATTTTTAAATGATCAATAATTGAGTCTTTACCACTCGACAAACTTTGCACCCACTCATTTTTATCGGAATTATATCAGAATATGCTCCCCACAACCCTGTGAAGTATGTACCATAATGTTCAGCTTCTTACAGGTGGAAAACAAGCAAAGCAACTCACCCAAGGTCATAAAGACAGTGAGGAGAGGAGCCTGGATTTGAACCCAGGTGTCTGTCACCAAATGACATAAGGTTCCTCAGAAACCAAATGGGCCCAGAGCACATTGGAAGAACCTTTGGAGTCACTCAGAATAAACCAGGTTTCATCAGAGTCACAACACAAAGTCTGGCAACAGAGTAATGCCAGGCAACTCCAAGTGTTTTAGATTTTGCTTCTATGGGATGAAAAATACCCTACATTCATTAATAACTATCACATATTTCTATAAAATATCTATAAATATACCCCTTCAAGATTAAAATATTTGGGCCTAAAGTAGTTTTTATTATTTAGAACATACACACGATTTTTTTTAATTTAAAGCACAAAAGTGTTTCCAATCAGCAACAGTAAAATTCAAAATACAGTCATACTTTGAAAGAGCACAAGCGTTACATTTCTTCTAAAGTTCACTAGGCCAAATAAAAGCAAAATACTAGATCATGTGAAATTCTCCCCCAACTTTTCCTTTCGTTTTTTACTTTCAACATGTCTACATTTCCAAAATATTTGCTCATTGAAATGTTTTATGAAGTTAGTTTTAATAAAGACGCATTTCACTGAACTGAAAACAACTAAGAACCTGTATATAATGACAATGGTTTTCCCCATTCTAGCAGGTGGAATGGGACAAAGAATACGTAGGTTTCTGCATTTAGTGTTTTATACATCTCACATAAAATACATATTCACACAAAAATTCTCAATTTCAAATCACATTTAATATTTACTTTCTTCTCTAACCTAAAACACCTCATACTGCTTATAAGACACTGCCTTATCCCATTTTGTATTTTATGGAGTCATATATTTATCTTCTTTCTTCTGAATTATAAACTGAATAAAAAAAAATAATCTTACTCATCCTCATGGCCCCTGAGTGCCCTGCACCACGAAGATGCTTACCATTGTCCAGAAAGCATTGTGAATGGAGGTATAGAATCAAAGTAACATGAAGTCATCCAAGTGTCTTCTGAAATATTCTGATATTACTGAATGGATAATCAGGTATTTGTCTCATTTTAAGAGCTACCCTCTTAAAATCTGTTGGGAACAGGATTTCCTCAAAAATGCATGCACAGATTGTCACTGTCATCAAATACACACAAGCACAGGCATATTTTCCAAAGAGAATTTCATACTGAAGATAACAGAATTCTTTTGGATCAATGTATCAGCACTAAAATGAAGGAAAAAATTTAAAAAAGGATGATAACCCCCTCCTTATTTTTTTCATTTTATTTGGAGAGTATAGTAAAATGAACTGCCCGAAGAAACTACATCTGAAATACTCTGCCCTTCTTCAAATAATGTAACATCCAGACGAAATTTTTTAAATAGACTAAAATATACTGGGCCTAATATGCAATTTTCCATAAGGATATATTTTTAGACTACTATTATAGTAAAGCTCATGTACTATTTTCCATTTAGCAGATATCGAAACTGTTCAAAGAAATGAATAATCAATTAATGCCTTCCTCTATCCTTGGACATTTCAATTACCCATGAAATGTGCTTGAAGGGAGAAAAAGAAAGCTCCAGTTTCATAATATTGGTAGTGAGGACTACACATTTAAGAAATGCTTGTTAAAAAATCTTTACAATTTAATGTGTTCCTACAAAGAAGTAATATTTTTTAATACAAAGGGGTATTAAGGTGAGATCGAAACCCATAATCTGAGAAATATGTGCATAATAAATATAGTAAGAAAATGTGTAAATTAAACTGGCAAAATATGTCATCTCCAATGAGCTGCTAAACAGTATAACCTACTCTATCAATCATGTCATTGGTGCTAATGGCTTTCTTGGATCAGGAATCTACAAAACAGCTTGTAAAGGACATAAAATGAGCATATATTTATAGAGATGAATTCTGTGTACTCTTTATAACTACCTTGAAAACACAGAAGGTGTTAAGATTGTGAAATACCCAATTTAAATGAAAAGGGTGCAGAGCTATTAATATTTAGGTTCTCTGTAACTATCTTGGCACGGCTTACCCAAGTGAATTTCAAGCATAACTCAGTTTCTATCTGTTCTTTCAGAGACATGACATGGTCAGTAAGGAAAAGGTAAGCTGACAGAACTCAGTGTGACGGGGTTGTTTTTCAAAACTATGACTTACACAAGATCCCCCAAGGAACTAGTGTAGAGATGAATGTTCCAGAGCTGACATGAGGATGAAAACGATATTTTATGTAGTTCTGTCAGCAAACTATGTGCCTGCCATCATAATTTACGGTCTTAGCTATTTTGCCTTTAGCAAAAATAACTATATGCAATGTAAGCAATTATTTGGCTATTGAGAAGTATATTGAGTAGAATGTTTTTAATTAAAATTAACCAAAAACAGAGTTTTAGAATCACTAGCCTCCGGATGAATGGCAGGTATTACAATTCTCTAACCACAATTTAAAATAGCTTACTCTCAATTTCTAAGTGATTTTAAGCTACTTCATAGATGGAACAATCTGAATAAAATTATATATTTGGAAATCCAATAAGTTATGAAAAATAGTTAAAGAAATTATTAATATATAAATAGCTTATAATTGTGGAAATTTTATAATTTATGCCATATGATGATCTTTGAAAAAAGGAAATAATGCCAAAAAGAAACTGTCATCAGCCAGGCAATTAAATATATTTCATTATGCTAAAATTCTATCCAGGTTTCAGCAAAACATTTGAACCACAATAGGAAATAAAGCTCTGAGACATTCTGTCCATCACCAAAATGATAATATCTGTTGAAAAAATATCTGGAAAATAAATTTATTTGAAAAAATCATGAATGCCAAAATAATATATGCTGAAAAAATCCAGAAAATAAATTTATTTGACAAAATCATGAATCTCCATATTGAAATAAACTGAGATTATTTTCAAAGAAGTAATTTTATTAACTGTTAACATTTTCATGAAAGCGAACTCAACACCAATGTGTGGGTGCCTTAAAATCTAATTGTCTCAAATACTCAAAAATTTCCCCTCCTCCTACTTAGCACCATTAGTTTATCTACAATGGACTGACAGTCAAACCATGATATAATCTACACATTATCTGGTGCAAAAAAACACATCTAGTAACCTTCCAATATTTCATACATATCTCAAATGTTGAAAACTCAGGCAGTCATCATCCTTAAAACATTGGTCAGAAAATTCTCTCTATTTGGAAATTCAAAGTTTTTTAGTGTGACTACAAAATTCTGCACAGGGAATTTCCTTCATGGCTCAGTGATTAATGAACCCAACTAGGATGACACCTGAACCCCTGGCCTTGCTCAGTGGGTTAAGGATCTGGCTTTGCTGTGAGCTACAGTGTAGGTTGCATACACAGCTCAGATCCCAAGCTGTTCCGAGACTGGGAGGCTCCATATGCAGCAAGTATGGTACCAAAAAACAAACAAAAAAATAAATAAACATGCTGCATAGAATTCTAAAGGATACATAGATTGGATTAAGATGGCAGAACAGAAAGACTGGAGCTCAACTTCTCTCCCAAAAAACAACAAAACTACAACCAAATGCCAAGCAACCTTCAACCAAATGGACTGGAAACTTCCAAAAAAGATATTCTACTCCAGAAGACAAAGAGGAGACCACATCAAGAGGTAGGAAGGGCGATTACATGATAGAATCAACCCCATACCTCCTGGGTGGGAAGCCCCACAGACTGGAAAGTAACTGCATCACAGAGACTCACCTATAGGACTGAGGGTTCGGAGCCCCACATCAAATCCCCACGCCTGGGGATCTGGAACAGGGAGAAAGAGCCCCTGGAGCATTTGGCATTGAACGGCAGAGGAGCTTGTGTGCAGGAGCTCCACAGGACTGGGGGAAACAGAGACCCCCATTCTTGAAAAGCACACACAGACTTTCATGTGCACTGGGTCCCAGGGCAAAGCAGTCTCCAGAGGAATCTGGGTGGAACCTGACTGCAATTCTTGGAGGATCTCCTGGGAAAACAAGGGTGACTGTGGCTTGTTGTTGGGGAAGGGCATTGGAGGTGAAGCTCTCAGGAACATTCATCAGCCTGCATTTCTCTGGAGGTGGCCATTTTTGAGAAAATCTGGTCCCTCCCATCAGTGCTGAGAAGCCCCAGGCCAAACAATAATCCAGGTGGGACCACAGCCTCACCCATCAATAAAGAGGCTGCCTAAAGACTCCTCAGGCACACAACCAGCCTCTAATCTTGTCCAGAGACAAAGCCCTACCCATCAGAGGGAGAGGAATCAACCCCACCTACCAGTGGGCAGGCACAAGTCCCACCCATTGGGAAGCCTACAGCAAGCCACCCGCCCCCCCATACCAACTTTAGCCACAGGGGAGGCAAACACCAGAACTAAGAGAGGCTACAACTCTTTTGTCTGCAAAAAGGTCACCACACCAAAAACCTATAAAAATGAAAAGATAGAAAACTGTAACTCAGATAAGGGAGAAAGAGAAAAGCTCAGAAAAACAGCTTGGTGATGAGGAGATTATCAGCCTCCCAGAAACAGACTTTAGACTGTTATGCTGAAGATGATGCAAGGTATTGGAAATAAACTCGAGGCAAAGATTGATAATTTACAGGAAACACTGAGCAAAGAAATACAAGATGTAAAAATTAAACAAGAAGAGATGCAAAATACGATAACTGAAATAAAAAATTCATTAGAAGCAGCCAACAGTAGAATACAAGAGGCAGAAGAATGAATCAGCGAGGTGGAGGACAGATTAGTGGAAATCACTAATGCAGAAGAGAAAAGAGATAAAAGATTGAAAAGAAGTGAGGAGAGTCTTAGAGAACTGTGGGATAATGTTAAATTCACCAACATCTGCATTATAGGGGTGCCAGAGGGAGAACAGAGATAAAGGGGACAGAAAAATTATTCAAAGAGATAATAGCTGAAAACTTCCCTAATATGGGAAAGGAACCACTCAGCCAAATCGAGGAAGTGCAATGAGTACCATATAAAATAAACTCAAGGAGGAACACCCTGAGACACATATTAATAAAAATGACCAAAATTAAAGACAAAGAGAAAATATTGAAAGCAGCTAGGGACAAGAAACAAATGGCATACAAGGGAACTCCAATAAGGTTATCAGCAGATTTTTCAGCTGAAACTCTGCAGGCCAGAAGGGAGTGGCATGATATACTTAATGTGATGTAAGGAAAAAACTTCCAACCAAGATTACTTTACCCAGCAAAGCTCTCATTCAGATTTGAAGGGGAGATCAAAAACTCTACAGAGAAGCAAAAGCTAAGAGATTTCTGCAATACTAAACCAGCTTTACAACAAATACTAAAGGAATTTCTCTAGGCAGAAGAGAAAAGGCCACAACCAGAAAAAAAAAAAAAAAAA
>PVHT020000141.1:541240-641401 GCA_004024745.2 Catagonus wagneri
ACCAATCACAAGTCCTGAAATTGAAACTGTGATTAAAAAACTTCCAACAAACAAAAGTCTAGGACCAGATGGCTTCACAGGCAAATTCTATCAAACATTTAGAGAAGAGCTAACACTTACCTTCTGAAACTCTTCCAAAAAACTGCAGAGGAAGGGACACTTCCAAACTCATTCTATGAGGCAACCATTACCCTGATACCAAAACCAGACAAAGATACCACAAATAAAGAAAATTACAGGCCAATTTCACTGATGAACATAGATGCAAAAATCCTCAACAAAATATTAGTCAACCAAACCCAATAATACATGCAAAGGACTGTACATCACAATCAAGTGGGATTTATCCCAGGGATGCAAGATTCTTCAATATCCACAAATCAATCAGTGTGATACACCACGTTAACAAACTGAAGAATAAAAACCATTGATCCTTTCAATAGATGCAGAAAAAGCCTCTGACAAAATGTAACACCCATTTCTGATAAAAACCCTTCAGAAAGTGGGCATGGGGGAACCTACCTCAATACAATAAAAGCCATCTATGACAAACCCAGAGCTCACATCATTCTCAATGGTGAAAAGCTGAAAGAATTCCCTCTGAGATCAGGAACAAGACAGGGATGTCCACTCTCACCACTCCTATTCAACATACTTTTGGAAGTCCATGCCACAGCAATCAGAGAGGTAAAAGAAATAAAAGGAATCCAAACTGGAAAGGAAGAAGTAAAACTATCACTATTTGCCTATGACACAATACTATACTTGGAGAATCCTAAAGACTCCACCAGAAAACTGTTACAGCTCATCAATGAATTTGGCAAAGTTGCAGGATACAAAATTAATACACAGAAATCAACTGCATTTCTATATACTAACAATGAAAGATCAGAAAGAGAAATTAGGGAAGCAATCCCATTTACCATCACATCAAAAAGAATCAAATACTTAGGAATAAACCTACCTAAGGAGACAAAAGACCTGTACTCTGAAAACTATAAGACCCTAATGAAAGAAATCAAGGATGACATGAACAGATAGAAAGACATACCATGCTCTTGGATTGGAAGAGTCAATATTACCAAAATGACTATACTACCCAAGGAAATCTACAAGTTTAATGCAATCCCTATCAAACTACCAAGAACATTTTTCACAGAACTAGTACAAAATATTTGAAAGTTTCTTTGGCAGCACAAAAAAACCAGAATAGCTAAAGATATCCTGAAAAAGAAAATGGAGCAGGAGGAATCAGGCTCCCTGACTTCAGACTCTACTACAAAGCTACAGTCATCAAAACCATATGGTACTGGCACAAAGACAGAAATATAGACCAGTGGAACAGGATAGAAAGCCCAGAATTAAATCCACGCATCTATAGTCAACTAATCTATGACAAAGGAGGCAAGAATATACATTGGACAAAAGACAGCCTCTTCAATAAGTGGTGCTGGGAAAACTGGACAGCCACGTGTAAAAAAATGAAATTAGAAATCTTCCTAACACCAGGCACAAAAATAAACTCAAAATGGAGTAAAGATCTAGATATAAGACCAGATACTATAAAACTCTTAGAGGAAAACATAGGCCAAACACTCTCTGACATAAATGATAGCAACATCTTCTCAGATCCATCTGTCAGAGTAAGGACAATAAAAAGAGAAATAAACAAATGGGACTTAATTAAACTTCAAAGTTTCTGCACAGCAAAGGAAACCCTAAGCAAAACGAAAAGACAACACACAGAATCGGAGAAAATATTTGCAAATGAATCAACTGACAAGGGATTAATTTCCAAAATTTACAAACACCTCCTACAGCTCCATACCAAAGAAACAAACAACCCCATCAAAAAATGGGCAGAAGATCTAAACAGACAATTCTCCAAAGACATGCAGATAGCAAATAAGCACATGAAAAGATGTTCAACATCACTCCTCATTAGAGAAATGCAAATCAAAACCACCCTGAGGTAACACCTTACACCACCCAGAATGGCCATCGTCAAAAAGTCTACAAACAATAAGTTCTGGAGAGAGTGTGGAAAAAAAGGATCCTTATTACACTGTTGGTGGGAATGCAAATTGGTGCAGCCACTGTGGAAAACAGTATGGAGATTCCTCAGAAAACTCAAAATAGAATTACCATTTGATCCAGAATCCCACTCCTGGGCATCCATCCAGAGGAAACCATGACTCGAAAGGACACGTACTCCAGGGTTCATTGCAGCACTCTATGTAATATCCAAGTCATGGAAACAACCTAAATATTCATTGACAGAGGAGTGGATAGGGAAGATATGGTACATACACACGATGGAATATTACTTAGCCATTAAAAGGAATGAAATAACATTTATAGCAACATGGATGGACCTAGAAATTATCATGTGAAGTGAAACAAGTCAGACAATTAGACAGCAACATCCAGTGCTACCGCTTACATGTGGAAACTAAAAAGACACAATGAACTTCTTTGCAGAACAGACAATTACTCACAGACTTTGGAAAACCTATGGTTTCCAAATGAGACAATCTTGGGGTGGGGGAATGCACTGAGGGTTTGGGATGGAAATGCTATCAAATTGAGTTGTAATGATTTTTATACACCTATAATTGTAATAAAATTAATTAAGTAATGGAAAAACAAAACAAAAAAAAGAATACTAAAGGATAAAATGTGTGTAAACCTGAGAGAAAAAATTACATGTAATAATGGTAAGGATGCTTACTGGAGCTTTGTATTTTAAGCAGGATTTATATCTAAGTCACAGTAGCTAAAAAGTTATAAAGGAGCCCTCTATTTACACGTACCAACATATCTTCTGAATGGGAGAAAAAAATCTCCTCCTCTGAGATAGAATTCCACCCCTTTACTAAGATTGCTGTTTGGGGAGAAAAGCCAAGATGATGGAAGGTCATACCCCCTTCTTTAGCCAAATAAGTAAACGCTTAGAAATGAAATGAAAGATGTTTTTGCCAGAATTCTAATTAGTGGATTGTTATCATATACTGTTGGATCTTGACCCATTTGACTCTTTGTTCTTCCATCTTTGTTAAAGAAACCACATTTTCTCCCACCCCAATGGAACTCTGAAACTCAAGAGAAATGGAAACCCAGTTAAGACAGCAATAGTGTAGCTGGCAGTTTAACGGATGATATTGAAAACTGAACCAAATTGTGTCTTCACCCCTTTTTTCCTGCACAAACTGGGTTTCTGACCACCCCTCAGACTGCTTCAGGGTGCAGACTGCTTCAGGGTGCAGACTGCATTCATTTCTAGAAGGCACCACATTTTAATGGCTGTGGGGGTGGGTAGTTGCTCTTAAGTTTGAGAAGGAGCAAAGACCAAATGTGAAGCCTTCCTTCTTTGATTCTTTTCAGACTGGCTTACATCCCCTCTGTGCTACATTCGTTGTAGAATATACCCCTTTCTACTGATACTGTATTGTAACTGTCTCTTTATGTGTTAAAATAAGCTATGAGGCCCTCGAAGACAGAAACCATGTGTTGTTGTTGTTGTTGTGGTTGTTTGTAACCCTGGATGGAGCAGTCTCTGGCAATTTCTGGATCAGAATACACATTAGATGAAAAGTAAATAGATATCATGAACTTGGGCAAACTACTCATCTTCTCTAAGCAGTTTCCTCAAAAAAAAATAAAAGATACCCCCCAAGCAAAACAGGAGCAAAATACTCATTTTGGATTTTTTTTTTCTGAGAATCATGAGAAAATATTTGCAAAGAAATATGGCACATGGTCTGTGGCCAATAAATGCATCTTCCTTTCCTTCCTCCTACTCTGAAAAAATATCTGAATAAAGAAGGGAAGAGAACACCTGTTAAGTTATAAATAGGACATTGAAGATGGATACACTGATCTTTCTAAGGAATAGAGACTGTTTTATATCATAGTGGCTCAAGTAATGGGTGGGAAGGCAAACAAACCAAGTTGAAATCATGGCTTTATCTCATTTTTAACTCTAGGAAACTGGGAAAGTTAATTAGCCCCGTTTAACCTCAGTGTCCCAATTAGCAAAAGAGGAATAAACCCACCATTTGTATGAAGTTAAAGAATAAATGCCTGAATAGAGCTATTACAGAGATTAATTTTTAAGTGCCCAGGAATGGTGGCTAATCTAACTCAACAGCTATCATCAGAATAGCACAACAGCAGAAAGGTGAGTTTCATATAACCAGAAATATGTTTAAAAATAACAACAATCACAAATACCAACACATGTGATGCTTAAAAAGCATAATTAAAATAATGGAAAATGGGTTTAAACAGTGGCAGCTCCTTAGCAGATATGACAAAGGTGAAGGCTTCTCAGTTTCATGGATATTTGTCTTTCTCCCTGGAAGGGGATGAACAGAGAAGGAGCTGGAGAGAGAACTACACAATGTCTGTTGAAATATTTGGAACATTTTTTGTTTCTCTTTCTTCTTCTCTTATAAAGAACATCTCTGAATAAGAGGCCATGTTGCAAACCAAGAAATGAACATTTCTAAAGATCTACAGATTTTTCTGAGTCATTCTGCTGCCTGGTAGGTCCAGCTTCTCCAAGAGAGGTCACCCCCCTCCCCTTTGACTGTCGATGCTGCCTCACCCTGCCCAGCCCTCCCCTGGATTTTATCCCCAGAACAGCTGCCTCCCCGGATTCCAAACCAACAGCCGCCTGGATCTCCATCTGCTCCTCTGTCTAAGCTCGAGAGCTGTCCTCTTTTTTGGCTACCTACCAACTCGCCCACATCTCCTTCATAGTAAATAGATCTGCACCAAAAAGTAAGTGGTACATCTCAAATTTAAAAGCTGACGTCAGAAAGTCATCAGTCATAAACCCATCAGCACATTTATCATGTTTATAGGTAACAAGTGCTTTTCTATACATGATGGCCTTTGGCCCTGTGCTGACGCCCAATACACTATTACTAACGAAAATGAAATGCCATTCATCAAGGGTTTCTTACGTGTCTTAAGCCATATCATATTAACCTTTATGACGAGTCTATCAGGTGGACCTGATTTTCATCAATTTTAGACGAGGAAATTGGGACTCGGAGTGGTTCAATGACATGCCCATGTTTGGGAGCTAGGGTTTCAACCCAAAGGTCTGATTCACAGTTCAATATTCTTGCTCCTTAACTAGAAAATAGGATGTCACAGGGCAATTACTGAAATCTAACCTAAGTCCTCCCAAAGCAAGAGATGACAGATTGCTCTTTAACTGGAATTCCTACCCGATGTTTAAGTCCAATACTGAATCAGTTGCTGTTTGTACATTATGCTGTCCCATTATCAGAGGACACACAAGAAATACCTTCATCACTTCTCCAAACTCAGCTACTCTCGAAAATCAAACAAAAGACCTGGGGGGCCCACTGGCTGCCTTTTGCTTCCATGGCTTATCATTTGGCTGGGTCTTCAGATTCCTCATGAAATGGAGTGAAGTAAAGCAGAGAGAACTGGGCCAATGGTGAATGAAGACTGCACCTCAGGATGATCCTTGAATGAGGTGACAATTACGATGCTGGCTCTGTGAGTTGGCCTGCCTTCATCACACTGATGTCTCAGCACCCTTCAAGCCAATCACCCACTCCCTCCTTAAAAAAATCCTTTTCTCTTTGACAGAAGAAACCCTCTTCCCTGTGACAACCCCACTTTCTCTTGCTTCACCTCTTATGTTACTGACTTCCCTTCAGTTTTTTTGTCTTTCTTGGGGGGGTTCCTATTGTGCCTATTTATCTTTACAATTAGTTTTTTGAGGTTTGCTCCTGGATTATCTTCTTAAACTATATCCTCAGAGACTGATGCATCACATATACATTCAGAAGTCCAAAATGTCCAAATCTTTCTTAGAACTCCTCTCTTAACTCCAGACTTTTCTACACAATGGACACAAGCCTTCCACTTAGATGTCTCTTGGGCATCTCAAATGTAACATTTCCAAACCAGAACTCTTGAGAAACCCCATCACCAAGTGCAATTTACTCCTTACCTTGTCTTTCTTATAGTAATAAATGGCATCACTATCCATTTATTAAAGCCAGAAATTTAGGGATCCTCCTCTTTTCCTTCTGTGCTCCCAACCCTCACTCCTCACATCCAGTCCACTAGCAAATTCTGTCAATCTTACTTCAAAAACTTGTTTTGTTTTCATTCTCTTCTATCTGCCAATACACCCAAGTCCATATGACCATTATCTCTCTTCTGGGCTGTCCCAGGATCCTCCTAACGGATCTTCTGCTTATCCTTTCTACCCATATAAAATAGGATGACCATTTAAAAACAAGGCAGATTAACTCGTGGTCCTGCTTAAAACCTTTAATAGGTTTTTACTGCTCTTAGAAGGCAGACACATTGTAGAGGCCTAAAGATCTGGCATAATTTAGATCTTGTCTCATGACCTCTGCTCTGGTTGGTCCTATAGCCTGGAACAGTCTTTCAGATGAGTCACTGTCATCCTTCTTCCCTGCTTAAGTATTATATCCTCCTTAAAGAGGCTCTTCTTAGACATCCTATCAAAATAAGCCAGCCTT
This sequence comes from Catagonus wagneri, assembly GCA_004024745.2. NCBI lineage: Eukaryota > Metazoa > Chordata > Mammalia > Artiodactyla > Tayassuidae > Catagonus > Catagonus wagneri. The sequence goes on from PVHT020000141.1 coordinate 547,780, forward strand.
TTTTATGTTTGTCATGGCATTCTCTTTCTTAATAGAATCTACAATGTATTAGATAATTGCTTTGGTGTTTGCATCTCAACCGCCCAGTCTCCTGCACCAGAATGTGATCTCTATAAGGATAGGGACTATATCTGTCTCATTCACTGTCTTATTCTCAGCACCAAGAACAGTGCCTAGAGTGAATGTAAGGGATGAATGGGAGAAGCTACAAAGGACGTCACCGAGAAGTGCTAACATAGTTGCGAGAAGAGAAACACATTGGCAGGGATTTTCCCTTCTATGCCCTAAATCCACTACCTGACAGAAAACAGTCTCACCGAAAGTTTCATAAAAGTTCCTGAAAGAATATATGACTTGGCCACTTTGCTGTACAGCAAAAATTGACAGAACATTCTAAATCAACTACAATAGAAAAAACAAAAATCTTTATTAAAAATAGTTTTCTAAAAGCTACTGCCATCCACAACCATTTGTGTTAACCACAGGTCTATTTTCCAATGTTTTATAGAAACAGTCACATCCAGCCGCAGTCATTGGCTGTGCATACGTAAAGAGGAGGGATGTGACACAGTGCACAAATGCTCAGCGATGATTACTACCAAGAAAGAACTCACTCCCATTCAGACATATTCCTGAATTCAAGTGAAGAATCTTTCCCTAGTTGTCTACCTAAGTACTGCCTAGACAGAAGGTGATAGAGTCAACTTAATTTCAATGTTATCTGACCTACAGACTGTACCATTGGGCAATCCTATTGCAATAGTGAGGAATACTTATGAATATCAAATCAGAGAGCCTGGTTGGGTTCTCTCCTATGTGCCAGCGGGCATTCCCTGAACATCCGTGACCCTCAATGTCTTCCTCTGTAAACCTTGCCTCATGTACAGGGTTCTTATGAAGTACAAGCAAAATAAATAAAATGAAGTTAAATGCCCTTGAAAACTACACAATGCTCTACAGTGGTAAGGCAACATTATTGCTTTATTTCTCCCCAATACTTACTAATGAAAATTGAGCATATTTTCTTGATTGGCTGAATATAGAGGTGCATTTATAAGGTCATATAATTATCTTGTATTCAAAAATAGAATTAAGTATAAATATATCCCTATTTTGGATGTTGAAAGCAAATAACATCAATATTTGCTAGGATGTCTTGAAGGGCAAACATCAACACACTAACTCTAGAAAGAGGACCTACAGTCGAAGTTTGATTACAATTCAACTGTTTATTTTATGGTTTCTGTTGGGTCAGGGCATTCTCTGGGATGAGGATCAACACTTTCTTCATTTTTACATAATCCATAGAGTTGAAACGGATATGAGTACATCAATAGTTACTTAATGAAGACTCAATATGTCACCGTATTTCTCACTATTGAAAATTGATTCTGGCATTTTATTTTAATGTTAGCATTTATTGTTGGAGTCAGTTCACTATTACAAGGTCACCACGCACCCCCAAAGCTCCTTATCTCCATGAACCACTGTCACCAGGGTTACTCCACCCCATATGTACAAATGGACCCTATTTCCCCCAAGAAGGTATGTAGTGTCAAGTCTTGGTCATCAAATATGCTTGGACGTAGATGATGCACATATGGCAAAACCAACATTTCGGATTGAATTTCATGTTGACTTACAATTTCATGCTTATAATTTCCCTGGGCTTAAGAATATATATGGGCTTACAAATTCAGAGTTTTACATTTCAACACTTTTTGCTCTCCTCCTTCAGGAAGAGGTGCTAATAAGTAGAGAGAGATCACCAAGTGTAGATAATAATCAAGTTCAGAATTATATTATCCATGAATGGTTTAATTAGATATTTGTAGCCTTCTCTGGAAGACCCAAGCTCCAAATAGGCCTATGAATGGCTATTTTTTTTCTTTTTTTTTTGTCTTTTTAGGGCTGCACCCATGGCATATGGAAGTTCCCAGTCTAGGGGTCGAATGGGGGCTACAAGTGCTGGCTTACAGTCACAACAACATGGGATCCTACAGCACAGCTCACAGCAATGATGGATCCTTATCTCAGGGAGCAAGACCAGAGACTAAACCCATGTCCTCATGGATATTAGTCAGGTTTGTTACCACTGAGCCACAACAGGAACTTCCTGAATGACTATTCATATGGGCCTACTGTGAAACAACAGGAAGGAAGATAGAATGCAAATTCTGGAATTAAACTGTAATAACTCTCTACATATCCTTCAGTGTAAATTAGCAGACATTTGCTGAGCACTTTTGTGCAAAGCCCTGTGCTAGAAAGAACTAAGGATAAAGTGATGAATAGGATAGTTCCTATATTCAAGTAGTTTTCAGTTTCAATAAATACTTTCATCACAAGTCCCTGAGTACAGCTATAATTAGGATGCTTCACCCTAACACTATAAGTTTATGATAAAGACCTCCATCTCACTTAGAACTTTAACTCCTGAAAGTACAGGCATCAACATATTTGGAAACATATTCAGAAAAAAATTCACTATGAATAACAGCTACAATTTACAAAGCACCTACCATGTGTCAGGATTTGTGTTTTACAGATAAGGAAATGAGGCTTTGAGAGACCAGCAAGCCCTGAAAAAATCTCACAGTCAGCCCAGATCAGAGCCAAGATTCAAATCTGGTTTTCTATAACTCTTAAAAACTATGTAATTTTGCTTGGGATTTTTTTTTAAGTCTGCAAACTAACATGATTTCTGACTGAAGATATCTGAGGCTGCTTTTTGTACTAAAAAAAAAAATAGTACTCTTTGCTTTGCCTAAAGGCTACTTTGGACTTGTCAATTTAGTATTATCAGTTCCTAGTCTTTTCCTTAAGGAAATATCTAAAAATAATACTAATAAAGCTTGATCTTTCGGGGATAGTTCCTATCAAGAGTTCAAATTCTCTCACTGTCCCTTAAGTTAGAGAATTTTTCTGCTTATGAGACTCATGAGAGCAAATTTTGAAAGCTTTCTCTCTATAGTGCCCTAAAGTTCTGCGTATACCTGGTTTTCCTTATAGTTGGTCCCAAAGCACTGAAAATATTTTGCATAAAAATTCTGAGATTAGTGTCTTATTTCCCTATCGGGATCCTGAAACTTTCTGCTCTGTATTTTATCCTCTGACTTTTCTCATTTCCCTCCTAAACAGCAGCATACACTTTCTGGGCTTTTTTATTGTAGTTTTATTCTAACATCTCTTTTTTACATACTGAGATTGCAGCTTTGTTTTTTCTCATTGTCTTTTTCTCTGTAGACTTTGTGCCATATTTATGTCCATTTCATTTGAAAAACTTCACAAAGACAGGTTTTTATTTTTGTGACAAAGGCTGAAAAAGTTTTTTTTTTAACACAGCCCCCCACATAGAATAGAATAGTCTAACAGAGAAAAAACGTTAAATCTCACTCCATGTCACACAATAGAAAGAGATGGTGAATGATTATTATTTTTATACACCAGGGAGCTTTTCCTCACATTAAAAGGGAAGATAATTCTTTCTTAAAAGAACTGCTCAGTATGAAAATTAAAGTGTAAAGAGAAAAATGCATACGAAAAACCATATATTGGGAAGTGCTAAATCTAGGCAAAGACTCTACTCAGTCATAGGCAGGCTGCAAATACAGGAAGTCTAGCAAGTGTAGCTGTGGCAGCAGCCTCCAAGATGGTGCCCAATGGTCTCCAGCTCCTGTCTCCCACACCCTGTGTTGCCCTTCCTGCACTGCACCAGGATTGATACAGTGAACATGATAGCTTACCAATTCCCATAGATATTACAACTAGGTCTCCCCCTCTTTTCCATCACTTGTTTCACTTACGGAGTGAAGCCAGGACCTGAGAGTCCCACCCAGAATCCCACGTGAGAAGAGCTTCCTGCCAACTGCCTCGAGAATGAGCTTAGAAGTGGGTCACCCCGCTTCAGTCAACCCTTCAAACACTAGCCCTGGCCAACAACTCAAATACAGTTTCACGGGGGACCTGGAACTGGAACTGAAATTGTGTGAGTTAAAGTTTGCTATTTAAATCGGGTAAGTTTGGAGGTCATTTGTTATAAGGTAATAATAGCTAAGGCAGTAACCCATCCGTTGCAGGGACACAGGCGTAGATGAAGATCATCAGCTCCCTTATTGGCAGAGAACTAAGATGCAGAAGTATTCTAGTTAATGATGATGGTGATGATGATGACAGCAAAAATCTAATGATAATAATCTTAATAGTTACAGCTAATGCATATTTAGTGCTTACTATATACCAGTCCTTGTGCTACACCCCTCACCTACATTTAATTCTCATATAAACTTTTTGGGATGAGAATGATGAGAAAACTAAGGCTAGGAAAAATCAAATAAGTTGTCTCAAAGCACACTGTAAGTGGTGGAAGTGATATTCCAAACTCAGGTCTGTTGACTCCAAATTTTTAAACCTCCTCACTAATACAGGGCACATGTGATTGGCTGAGTTGCTGTCAAGAATGCCAGTAAGGACAAGATCAGTGGGCAACACTGACTGAAGCTTGGTCAAGAAGCCAAAGTATGGAGTTATACAGAAAACAGAATCAATGTGTGAGAAGAATCCATCTTCATCAGCATTTTCTCTTTGTGCCCCCTAAATTCACGAGAAGCTAACAGATTTTTTTCACCTGCATTATTATAATCTATTCACAAAGTACTCCCCATAAGTATGTCTTAGTCTTGTACAAGCTGATGTCACAGAGGAGAAACAGGTAACAAGCGAACACTCATGGGAGACCCCTGAGGTGAGCTCTCTGCCCTCTGCCCCTTACCACTGCAATTCAATCTTTGGTCTGCTTCTGTATAAACTGCTTCACAATAAATCCCATAATATTTTCCTATGAAGAAGTCTAGACATAAAACAGGAAAATAAAGTCAACATTCTGGTTTGAAAGAATTTGATATGATTTTCTTTTGCCTCCCCGGTTTTCTCAAAGAATTCAGGGAGTTCCCGTCGTGGCTCAGTGGTTAACAAATCCGATTAAGAACCATGAGGTTGTGAGTTCGATCCCTGGCCTTGTTCAGTGGGTTAAGGATCTGGCATTGCCGTGAGCTGTGGTGTAGGTTGCAGACGCAGCTCGGATCCCGCGTTGCTGTGGCTGTGGTGAAGGCCGGCAGCTACAGCTCCTGTTAGACCCCTAGCCTGGGAACCTCCACATGCCGCGAGTGCAGCTCTAGATAAGGCAAAAATAAATAAATAAATAAATAAATAAATAAATAAATAGCTTAGGTATCACTGACTAAAGTTTGAGAGAGAACATTGCCAAGTAGTCTTTGCTTCAAGGATATAGCATGGCATTTCTTTATCCATGCTAGTCATCATTTCAGCCATTTTTAAAATACATTGAATGACAGATGAATTCTATTTTCTCTGAAAATTTTACTATATATATATATATATATAATTAATGGCCTTCTGATCTTTTTAACCACTTATTGAAGAACAAAGATATTTTGCTTAGTTGATCAATGAACAGACATTTTGAGTGTTTACTAGGCAACACTGTTCATATAAAAATTTTAATACTTCAATGCATTCTAACTTAATACAATGCTTGGCAATAATCTGTAAAAAGTAAAAAAGGCGCACTCATCTATACAAGACAAAAGAGGTCCCTATTCAACAAACAACCCGGTTTGCTCCAACTGAGTTCATGATGCAGCCTACTGACACTGCCATTTTGTTGACAAAGAATGATCTATCTAAAAAATCAGGAACATAATCTATGAGCAGAATTGTACTACTTACTAATAAAATATGTGTTCTCTAATGAGCAATGGCTGACACACTGCCCTTAGCAAATATCACTGTCTCCAAACTTTAAAAAAATGGTGTATAAATGAGCCTTCCCTAACAAAGTGACAAAAACATACATAATGTCTTAACTTTCTCAGAGAAGTGTCTCTAGAAATGCAGAATGCTTGACCCTGAAAACAATTAAGATTTTCATGTTGCTGTCATAAAAATGAAAAGCTCAAATCAAAATTAATCTCGGTGCCTTAGCTTTTTTTTTTTTTATTTTCAGTGTATTTATATATGTGTGCATATGTATATATACAAATTTTTAGGAGGTAAAGACTTAAAATTATTTCAAACTGTTTCACTAATAACTTGGCTTAATCTACTGATTTTTCTGGACACAAAGAATAAATCTTGAGAAATGTAAATGAATTATTTCACCATGACATTTTTGCTTTAGGGAAAATATTTTTAAAAGGCAATCATACCCTAAGAAAAGATGCAAATGTATATACATTTCACAGATGAAGCCCACAGTATAAACCTCAGTGTAATTAATTCTAAAAAGGTAAGATTACTTTTACTAAGGACTGGGGAAAATGTTCCTGATCTGCCATATGCTTAAGGCCTTACACTGCTATAATGATTTGGTTTTATATGAGTATAGTTACGAGGACAGGCTGTAATTTCTGCCAAAACTATAGCTACTGTTCCCAATATAAACTACGAAAATGTGTCTTCTTGACATAGGAAAGCATGTGCTCCTATACCTGTTTAATACATCTATACAGAGATGAAACCCAGCAGTTTTCTCTTCAACTGTATACATTATTGACAAAAAAAATTAATAAAAAGTAAGCTTTTTCCTAAACAGAGAAAGAGACAGAGAAGCACCATAGATGACAACACTGTTTTCCAACTTTTCATACATTACTCCCTCCCATCTAAGCAGGGAAATTAAGATTTTAAAAATAAACAAATGGGACCTAAACAAACTTTAAAGCGTTTGCACAGCAAAGGAAACCATAACAAAAACAAAAAGCAGCCTACGTTGCTGTGGCTGTGGCGCAGATGCGGCATATGGAAGTTCCCAGGCTGGGGGTCAAATCAGAGCTACAGCTGCCAGCCTGAGCCACAGCCACAGCAATGCAGGATCCAAGCTACATCTGTGACCTCCACCACAGCTCACGGCAACACTGGATTCCTGAACCACTGAGGGAGGCCAGAGATTGAACCTGCGTCCTCATGGGTTCTAGTAATATTTTTTTCCACCGCGCCACAACAGGAACTCCCAGCGCTTAATTTCTAAAATACAAAAATTGCTCATACAACTCAATAACAAAAAAAAGTCAAAAAAAGGGCAGAAGACCTGGATGTTTCTCCAAAGAAGACAGACAGATGACCAACAGGCACATGAAAAATGCTCAACATTACTATTAGAGAAATGAAAATCAAAACTATAATGAGGTACCATCTCATACAGGTCATAATGGCCATTGCTAAAATGTCTACAAACAATAAATGCTGGAGAGGGTGTGGAGAAAAGGGAACCCTCTTACACTGTTGGTGGAAATGTAAGTTTTTGCAACCACAATGGAAACTGTATGGAGGTTCCTTAGAAAACTCAATATAGAACTACCATATGATCCAGTAAACCTACTCCTGGGTGTATATCCAGAAAAAAAACTGTGATTCAAAAAGATACATGCACCCCTATAATCACTGCAACACTATTCACCTTAGCCAAGACACAGAAATAACCTAAACGGCCATCAACAGATGAATGCATAAAGAAGATGTGGTACACATATAACAGTGGAATACTACTCACCCATAAAAACAATGAAATAATGATATTTGCAGCAAATGAATGGACTTAGAGATTCTCATACTAACTGAAGTATGTCAGAAAGAGAAAGACAAATATCATATACTGATAAGTGTAATCTAAAATATGAACCTACCTATGAAACAGACACCAACTCAAAGATGTAGAGAACAGACTTGTGGTTGCCAAGGGGGATAAGGTTTGGGGAGGGATGGATTACTAGTTTAGAATTAGCAGATGCAAACTTTAACATATAGAATGGATACACAACAAGGTCCTACTGTATGGCACAGAGGACTACATTCAACATCCTGTGATAAAGCATAATGGAAAAGAATATGAAAAATAATGTATATATTTGTATAATTGAATCACTTGATTCTACAGTAAAAATTAGCACTACACTGTAAATTAACTATACTTCAATAAAATAAATTTCTAAAAAAATATTTTGTCATAAAGGGTTAATATTAGACATTGTTGATAAACTGCTATAATATCTATGATTTCTGAATCTTTCCTCCAATGAATCTATTTTCAGCCCCTTGGGAATGATACACCCCCAAAGAAAACACATGGACTACAGAATTAAGTATAAACTCTTTAGCCCATAAAACCAAATGTATGTCCTCCCACCTCAATATTGATTGTACCTGTCTATCACCCATGTGGAATTTTGAAGTGAAGGACTCTGTCATTTATTATGATAACTCCAGGATCTCATGTATACATACATTCATTATGCTAATTCCAGGATCTAGTGTGCTTCAGTGTAAACAGCATATACGAAGTAGGAACCAACACTTCCGTGCAGACGAATGAACTTCATAGCTCCTCAGACCTCCTAGGCTCTTTCAGGTCTCCAAATGCATTCCATACACTTTCCCCTTATCACAGGCTTAGAAGTTCTTTGGCTTCAAGATTGAAAAACCATTCAAACTAGTTCTTTGGACAAAACTTACTGGAAGGATTCAGAGGGAATTTCACAGAATTAAAAAGCGAGAGTGACAGTCAAGGCTCTAGGAACCGGGCTGTCTCTACTGGGGCCCTGAGTTCTCTTAACACTGCCCTATTCTTTTCCTCATAGACCATTTGCATCAAATCCAAAATGGCTGCCAACCCCATGGTGACGTGATCTTAACGGCTTTAGCAATATAACTACTCTCTCTCAATCTCTGTGCCTCTTAGAAATATTCTGATTGGTGGCAGAGACCAGCCTATGGACCGACTCTCAGTAGTAAGTTGTTCACTGTACTGGGACCAGCTATGGCCAAGGTTCAGGAATCACAGGCCACTAGCATGACCTTCAGCAGTATCATAGATGAGAACCGGTATTATCATAACTAATGATTGGTTTTTCATTACAAATAACTTCCCTGTCCTCTATCTCATGTCATCAACTCCTATTCCTCCTTCAAGACTTAGTTCACAAGTAAACTCCTTTTGTGATACCTTCCCCAAACCCTTCAGTCAGCTTTACTTCTCCCACTCTGTGCTCCTATAACTCACAGTTCCAACCCCAGCTCATGTCTCAGTTTTCCACTATACTAGAAATTCTTCATAGTAGGCCCTGTCTTTTACTCCTCTTTCAGAGAGCTCAGATTTTTGTTGAATGAATGAATGCTGACTGAACATGCACTAAAATTTTGTAGGAAAGCATTTGATTATCTCGCCATAAACATATTCTTGCCAAATTTCTATCTGGGTTAATTGTGAGAAGATTGAGAAAAGAAGAGAAAAAAAAAAAACTGGAAGGAAAACCACAATGATAGTTTGCTCTGATCATGCCAAGGACTGATGGAAACAATCTAGCAAGTAACTTGGGATGTCAGGAATCTTAAAATCACACAGAGACAGTTAGAAATAATTTGATCTCTTGCCTTCCCATTTATGTTACAACCTGGGCCGTTCTTCTCTGAGGTCTGGAGAAGTATGTCTGTCATTTTATAGGCATGCTGAGGATTTCAAGCCTTTTCTACAATAACTTTTTTTAATAAAAGTAAAATTAGGTATTTACAATAAAAATGACCATTGCTCAAATGAGGTAGGAAAGGTTTAGCATACTGTTTTTGCTTTTATTTTCATGTGGAAGTAGAAATACATTCGTTCACTGGGCTGTTGTGAACAAAAAGAATTCACTGCTGGATAGCAGTCAAATTAGTATCTATTAATATTCAACTTTATCAAATAAATGAAAATAGGGAAATACATTTTAAATGCTTTTTGCAGAGGTTCCATGATATACTTTCTTACCCAGACTTATTTTAGCACACTGTGGACAGACTTAGTAATAGAAACCATGAATATATACATTTACATATCTATACACATATATATATACACATATATAAATACAAACACACTAAATGATTAACCCATCTTTATTTACATTATAGTAAGTCACTAAATGGGACAATGTACTGTACTTACAGGCTCCCCCTCACAAAAGTTTTCTCTTAATTTTAACTAGTAATATTTTACTTTTCCACCAATACTGGTAGAAACCTCAGTAGAAGCCATGGAGAACCAAGGTCATCAGATGCTGAGAAGTTTGGTTCATTTATTCATTCATTCAATATTTTTTTAATTGGGAACTTAATAAAACCAAAGAAATGGCACTACGTGATGGGGACACAGGTGAGTTTTAAACACTCTTTTCTAAAATTTGGCAAAATGATTTATCCACTATTTGGAAACTGAGTCTTCAGAAGTGTAGACAGGTATTTTTTGAAAGGGCGGTTATTTGCATATTAAAAAGAAATTATTAAGGGAATGGCTACAGCTGAAGCCAGCATAAATGCAGATAATAAAAACTTGACTGATGTACTTTCTAGTTACCATGGCTGTGTAACAAATTGGTAACTTGGTGCTATTACACTCATGGATTCTGTGGATCAGGAATTCAGAGAGAGCACAGTGCTGATGGTTCCTCTCTCTCCGTGACGTCTGGGGCCTCAGATGAAAGACTCAAGGCAAAGGCTCTGGGCTAGAATCATCCTTCCTTCCATCTTCCCTTCTGTCCTTCATCCCTTCCTCCCTCCCTCCCTCCCTCACACACTTGGTGATGATATTAAACATCAGCAGGATCCCCAGGTCCTATCTCTCTCCATGTGATTTCTCTACAAGGGCCACTCTGTACTTTCTCCCATGGCCTATGGCTGGTCTGGGTTCCAAGACTAAATATCTCTGAGAGAGAGAACCAGATGAAAGTTCCATTGCCTTTTATGACCCAGACTTCAGGTCTATTTCTGTTTCATTCTGTTGGAATTAAGTGAGTTTAAGACTGACCCATACTGAAGTCAAAAGAACTAAGACCTCAATTCTCAATGCAAGAGTGTTGACATCATATTATAAGAAGGCCAATGGATGGCATTTATCAGTGTGGCCACTTTCGGAAAATATTCACTCCAACATAAATTAGGTATGACTACTTTTTATTATACAAATATGTCTTAAAATCCACAAAGAAACATAGTTTTCTGGATTCATGTCAAATAAGTCTAATATTTATAGACTCAACTATAAAAGGATTCTGTTTACATTAGTACATTATTTCTTATCTTTGAATGATTTTTTGTACTCCATTTCATGGTGACATTTCACCTTTTGCATTTTTTTTCTGGCAATAATAGCTAGGTAGGTAGTTAACTTTTGAAACTAAGCAAAGTTTTCACCAAAATATTTTTATGCATGGAGTGGCTGCCCAGAAGCCCATAAGGGAACAATTACTGATTAGTGATTGCTTGGCAATCAAAGTTGATATGTACAAGACAACCCAAGAATCAAAAAGGATCTCAGGTTACGAAGGAAACTAGTCCTGTTAAGTCCTCCTAGGATCCATCCAGATTTCATTTCTGGAAAGACTCTCCATATTGCTAAATCCTCTTATTTTTAAGTCCCTTTTCCTACTACAGGCAGCCTTGATTAGACTGTAGAGCTTGGACCATCGTTATACTTTTTCTTCTCTTTTACTTTAATGTCACAGAGCTTATTTATCCTACTTATTTCTCTACTTTCAGGTATAACTTTGCTCCTTAACTAAATTCTTAGCATCCTAGCAGGGGGAGAGCCAAGTCCCCCTCTCTTCCTTTTAATCATACACTTGAGGACAGCTCTGAACACAACCCATGTATCAGTAAATGATTACCAACATCTTCCCTAAAGGCAGCTGCTTCATTCAAAACGCCTTCACCCAGAGCTGGAAGAAAGGAGTTCTATTTCAAGTGGCAGGAGACAGAAGACGACAGCAGATAGTGACATTCTTATGAAAATGTCACTGACAAGTATGGAAATGAAAAATTCATTTGAGAAAGGAAAAAATTCTGAAAATCTCTGATATAAGAATTAAGACAACAATCAGGAATTGATAAGAAAACAGTACTTCCACGGAACTCTGTTCAGCCACATTAAACATTCCACTTAAAGCAGTCACTGAATCCTATGACAAGGGTGTGTCACCTCAGGACCATGGATTCTTTACTAGACAGGCCTCACCTGTCTTCTTTCATTCATCCATTCTTCTTACAATTCATTCTTCTTACATTCACTCATTTTGTGTGAATGTAGACCATGCATAGTGAAAAGGGGCACTGAGGTTATTTAATACAATGTTTAAAAGCACCTGTTCAAAAAGCTCTGTGGCCTCTAATGTAATGCTGGGCAACTTCAAAAAGGACCAAGTCTGGTTAACCCAGTCAATACCTTTTTTCTACTTCCTACTCAGGAACAGAGACCACATGCTTTTGTAACCGTACCTTCCATTATCCCTTCACTACCTTTCCTTTTTCACATTCTAGGGCATCCTTTCAAACACAGTTTGGTGTAATACTGAAACAATGTCTGGAGAAACATTTCTCCTAAGCAGGGATCTAAGGCAGATGCAGACTTAAATTCAGAATCAGGAAGAATCTATCTGAAGCCCCTCCACAGGTCACAAGGATGTGTATCATCATTTGCTTTTGCAAATATTACTCTATGGTGAGTGCTAACTTTTTTCCACTGGTAGTTCTTTCACAGACAATTTGGAAAACTCAAACATCTTTTTCTTCTCTTTTTCTGTTAAAAATGTTCTTTCTCATCACTAACCACTTGTAAAAGAGTTACCACTGGCTCTAACATTTCTAGATTTTATATAGGATTGAAATACATGTTCAATGAGAAGTTATTTCTAAAAACCTCGAAATTTCTAGGGGAAAAAAAAGGAAAAATTGTTTTTGGGATTTGAACAGGACCAAGATTCCAAATCTTTCCCAGAACCATTCACTAGGGCTTCAATAGCAAGGTTTCTGACCTCCAGCTTCAGGAAGGGCACTCACTGCCAGTTGCTCTTATCTAAAATCTGTTTAGCAAGAACAGGCATCGAAAGATAAGAGGCAGTGAAATGGTTTCTCTGATGGCAAATTCTTGATTGCTATAGAAAGTGATTAAATATACACAGCCGAGTAGCTTGGCTTGTTTGAGAGGGGAAAGGGGGTGGAGTGGGAGTTCGTTTATGCTATGAAGTAGTCAGAGTGGGATACAGTCAGGATGTAGTTTACAACAGAAGATGACATCTGTTTCTTCTATAAAAAAATTTTGGCAAGTTCTAGCATGTTATATGACCTGTCCAACTTATTTGATCATAGCTGATAAAAAACTCTGTACTAGAGTTCCTGACAACTAAAAGGATGACTTAGTTTCTGTATGTTCTCTGATTTTTCTATAGGTATCTCTTTGTAAGTGTCTTCATATAATGCTATTCCTGAAGCCTATACCAGGGGATTCAAGTTAAAATGTGTAATAAAACCCATAGTTCATAATAGAGTGATTTTAATTCTTAGATTCTCATAGGTGACCTTCTGGTTGATTCCAGTATCTTCTACGGTTTTATTGTTTTGTCTAACTACCTTGAATCATTTTCAGGCTTTAGAGACAGAGATATTTACTTCATTTTTGAGTGAGGTAGCCAGTATCCTATAGCTATCTACAGATGAAAATGCCAATATTAGTTTTTTTGGGGTTTTTTTGCCATTTTTTAGGGCCGCACCCATGGCATATGGAGGTTCCCAGGCTAGGGGTCAAACTGGAGCTACAGCTGCTGGCCTAGGCCACAGCCACAGCAACACCAGATCCAAGTTGTACCTGTGACCTACACCACAGCTAATGGTAATGCTGGATCTTTAACCCACTGAGCAAGACCAGGGATCAAACCTGCATCCTCACAGACACTAGTCAAATTCATTTCCGCTGAGCCATGACAGGAAATCCTGTCCTCACTTCTAGTTTTATCCTTTCTTTTTCATCAAGCACCATTTTTTTTTTTTTTTGGTCTTTTGTCATTTCAGGGCTGTACCCACAGTATGTGGAGATTTCCAGGCTAGGGGTCTAATCGGAGCCACAGCTGCTGGCCTACACCACAGCCACAGCAATGCAGGATCTGAGCAGTGTCTGCAACCTACACCACCGCTCAAAGCAACACCGGATCCTTAACCCACTAAGCGAGGCCAGGGATCGAACCACCAACCTCATGGTTCCTAGTCGGATTCGTTTCTGCTGCGCCACGACGGGAACTCCCAAGCATCATTTTTAATTACATTCTCAGTGTCTACATTTAGATTTGCCACTCCAAATTTACTCTTGTTTGATGCATCCAAAACACAAAACAGTGGTACACAGAATATGCATAAACAACAAATATTTGTTAAAGTGCCTAATGTGCACTTGATCTTGAAGATCCACGGAGAAATGGGACCAAGATTTTGGAAAAAAACAAAAGATCAGTCAGAAGAAAGAATCTGGTCTCCAATTCATCTCATCATTTCTCTTAAATCTTTTTCTTTTACTCTCTCTGTATCAATTCATCTCTGGCCCAGGGGTAACACTCTTAAAACAACTGCATTTGTTTTCAAGAGTATGAATCCGAAGCTTTGTTGAGTGCTTTTTAAAAATGGGCTAATTATGATGGTCTTGGTTTATAGTTTTCCTCCATAGTTCATATTTAAGCTTGGAAAGTTTTACAAATGAATATAGCCAGGCATAGCCAAAGGTTTGTACAACACAAGTACAGGGGGAATCTAAGAATCAATCAATCTCTGGGATTCCAGTTCAACCAGTGGGCCAGTAAACAACTTGAAGAGTCCCGGGGTAACACTCTTCTATAATTTTTTCCAAATTGCAGAATTCACGAATGTATGAACACTAAGTTTGCCCAAAAGATAAAGGGGAATTAAATCAATATAAATTATAAAGTATCATATTCACCTTCCTCTATTAATTTTTTTTTTCTGGTCGAATTACTTTTATTAATTGCAACAAAAGCAATGGCAAAGGAAAGCAATAAGAATACAAGTTTTAAAAAGAGGATTTTCCTTGAGTCTTCCTATGAATAGTAAAAATTAACATAAAAATTGGATATGTGAAGTGATGATTAGAATAGCATAAATATACAAAAGAGCAAAAATTTAGAGAACTTGGTAGAATACATTTTAATTAACAACAGCTTTTTAAACGATTTTTATTTTTCCATTATTTTTGGTTTACAGTGTTCTGTCAATTTTCTACTGTACAGCAAAGTGACGCAGACTCATATATATATATATATATGCATATATATATATATATACACACATACACACACCACACACATTCTTTTTTTCTCATTATCCTCCATCATGATGCTCCATCATACAGCTAGATATATATAGAACTAGATACAGTTCCCAGTGCTATACAGCAGGATTCCTCTATTAATATAAAATCCACTCACCAGTACTAAACAGAAACATCCAATACAATACAAAAGAAAGAAGAATGAAATTTTTTTGTTCTAAATTACAAATTATATGTTTCTTCATCAAATAGTTTAAACAAATGGATAGATACAGATACGACATTAAAAAGTTTGTGCCAACCTTTTGCTATGAGATCAGTTTTCAGCTTCACATCACTGAATCATATGAACTACGAAATTTACATTTAATGAATTATTAACAAGATGAATTGGTCATCATAGGTCAATTTTGTTCCTTACTTAAAAGTGATCATCTATTGTCATTCTTCAGTGGAGAATGATTTCAATAATAAATGAAAGAAATAGATACCTGACCTTCTAATATAAATGTTTATAACTTATGGTGAAAAAAAATCCAGTTATTCCCAAGAGAATTTCATTTTCTTAGGAAGAAAAGAAAGGTTTGCAAAGTGAGAATTAAAATGATATTCTTATATATGAAATATATTCATAAACCAAAATATTCAAAAAATAAACTATTAAACTTTGAGTAATTGTTAAAATTAATTCTTATTTTCACCCTCAGCTGCAGAGAAAAAAATCATTTACTAGATATCACCAATGAGGATTCAGTGTTAACATCTTTTAAATGTTTCTCACTTAATTCTTCCATTTGATTAAAGGAGAAAATAAACTATTTACAAACGCAGTCAACTGAAATAAGTTTGCGGAAAGCTCTGAAAGCAAAGCCGTTTGGCACTACTTCTTCAACGATCTACAGAGAGGGAAGGAGAGACATGGCAGAAACAAATGCGATATTAAAAACTGGGAATTAGGAGTTCTCATTGTGTCTCAACAGATTAAGAACCGGAAAAAGTATCCATGAGAAGGCGGGTTCAATCCCTGGCCTCATTCAGTGGGTTAAGGAAAAGCAGTGAAGCAAAGAATTGATCCTGCACATGCAACTTTAAGTGAACAAATGTTTCCAGGCGCATTTCACATTCATTCAAATTGTTGTGAAGGTCATAGAGGCGGCTTGGATCTGGCTCTGCTGTGGCTGTGGCATAAGCCAGCAGCTGCAGCTCTGACTCAGTCCGTCGCCTAGGAACTTCCATATGCCAAAGACGCAGCTGTAAAAACAACAACAAAAAAAAAACAAATAAATAAAAGCTAGGAACTGAACTTGTATGCAAGAAACAAAGGGAAAGAGGAAACATCACTAATGACATGAAGGTCATCTCTTATTTTATCTCAAGATATACCACTGTCCAATCATCTTAACATGCCATTAGAGGAATAAGAATTAATTTCGGAGGCAGCAGATTGGAACAGGTTTTACAGTAAAAAAATGCTGAATTTAAAACTTATTTGGGTAGTTCCAATTGTGGCTCAGTGGTAGTGGATCCAACTAGTAATCATGAGGATGTGGGTTTGATCCCTGGCCTCGTTCAGTGGGTTAAAGGATCCAGCATTGCCAAGCCACAGGGTGTACGTCACAGATGTGGCTTGGACCTGGCATTGCTGTGGCCGTGGTATAGGCCAGCAGCTGTAGCTCCAAATTAACCACTAGCCTGGGAACTTCCATATGCCACAGATGTGGCCCTAAAAAGAAAAAAATCTTATTTTGTACCAATTTTCAGTCATAGCATATTTTAGCACTTGCTTTTTCTAAGCCTCCGTTTATCTCTAAAATGGGAATAAAATAGTTATGTCATGGGAATTACTCAAAGAATGACATACAATAACATGCAAAGCAAAACACTTGGCACAGAGTAGTTATTTAAAAGAAATAGTTTTCCCATTCCAGTTTTCTTAAAAAGAGAAAAGTCTGATTTGGGAGCAAAGGAACAGGAAAAAGGAAAAGCAGTGAAGCAAAGAATTGATCCTGCACATGCAACTTTAAGTGAACAAATGTTTCCAGGCACATTTCACATTCATTCAAATTCCTAGTGAGTTCCCACAGGTGCTAGACATTACACATCACATTAGACCCTGAAGACCTAAACAACTAAAACAAGTCTTGTCCCTTTTGAGTAAGACAGACAGTTAAGTAGGGAAGACACAGTTACCCAAAAATGTGGCGTAACAAATAAAAGCATGATCGTATAGAGGAAGGAGCAATGGGGTATATCTGTCATCAGAAAATTATCTGCACATCACTTTAGCTTGGGTCTCAAGAATAAGTACATACAATGCTTATCAAAGTGTGTGGTACCAGATCAGCAGTCTCAGGAACTCTTGGGCACTGACTACAGGTGCAATATTTGGGGTCCCAGATCTACTGAATCAGAAACACTGGATGTACAGTCAGTTACCTATGGTTTAACAAACAGCCCAGGTGATTCTGAAGTATAATAACACATGAGAACCATAGAAGGAGGAGCTCAGCAAGTAAGTAAGGAGAGACTAGAAACAAGACCACTTCGGACCAGAAACAACATGGTCAGACAACAAAGGCAATGCCATATGGCAAAAGCATGTCGTGCATGGTTGTGAGTGTCAATGGATGAGGATGGTGCAGTAGCCTGGGGCCAGATTGAAAGCCTATATACCATGATTACGAGCTGGTACTGCATCTTATAATCAACAGGGCTTAGGAGGATTATGGAGAGCTTAGTTTCTTTTCCCAGAAAGTGGGTAGCACACATACATAATAAAAGTGAATAAAAATGAAAACTGCTATTAAAGAAGTTTGATCAAAACATCAACAATGTTCTCAGAATGGATTCCATCACAGTTAATTCCATAGACCTGTGTCAAAGGCAGCTCCAATTCCAGCAGGTGAATGATGGATTGAAGAGAAAAGGACTAGTGATTCCTAGCAGGGTAGACTAGGAAAAACCATTTGGCTTTATTGATCTTCAATTTTCTCATGTAGAAAATGGACAAAAACCTGCACCAAGAAGAGTTGTGAGAATTAAACAGAATAAGCATGTCAAAGACACTGTGAACTTCAAAGTATATGTATTGCAAGATACTCGTGTTAGTAATGTAACATAATTCTTTCCATTTTTTCTGTGGAGTAAAGGCCAAATAAAAATATAAAAGAGATATTCTAACTGGTAGGACAGGGCGCGCATTAGAAATACTTTTTCTTTTTTTCTATGCCAAACAATGTATTGACTGGTTAGGCCTACAGATCCAAATTTGGACTCAATCTACTTTTTGGTAGGTTCAAAAATGAACTGAAGAGGAGTTCCATCATGGCTCAGTGGAAAGGAATTTGGCTAGTATCCATGAGGACGCACGTTCGATTCCTGGCCTCGCTCAGTGGGTTATGGATCCAGCGTTGCCGCATTGCTGTGGCTGAGCTGTAGGTCAGGAGCAATAGCTCCGATTCGACCCCTAGCCTGGGAACCTCCACATGCCCTGGGTGTGGCCATTAAAAAAAAAAAAAAAAAGGGAAAGAAAGAAAGAAACGTCTGAAGGTCTGGTGCTCAGAGTGGGAGAGAAAAACCAGATTCTGCTACCTCTGGCCCAATTTCATATGCAGATACAATTAAGAACTGACAGTTAATGATAGTACAAGCAGAACCACAAACAAACTTTGGTCTTGCACTAAAAAGTCTATAAGTTTTGCACCTGGTTGTAAATGAACATCAGACTAAATGCTGATCCTAGACACAGATAAGAGAAAGAGTTCCAGTGAATTACACTCAGACTCCAGGATAAGAGGTTTCCAATTTCAGATGCAAAGACAGAAATTTACCATCAACAAAGCCAAAGGGGAAATGACATTTGAAAACCAACAGATAGAGGGTATGCTTTTTTTTTTTTTTTTGGCCTTCTCCTGGCCGAAAGCCAGGTGCACAAGCCAAAAGGACAGGATTCAAAGTCAGTTAAAAGCAGAAGGAGTAATTGCAGACATTCTGCCTCCAGCCAAGTTGCGGGTAAAACAAAAAACCTTGGCTTCTTTGGGGACCTAGTTTTAGCCATAAAACCCTTGGAAAAATCAATGCAAATGAAAATACAGATACAGTGCACAGAACATATCAGAATCTGTCAGACGACCTAGTACTAACAGGGGACCTTAATCTCTCCTTTCTTCCTTTGTATCCATACACCTTACTGTTATTTCACTTCCAACAGTTAATGGTGCCAAATCCAGGCAGTGCCAAGTATCACAGGTCAGGGACAAAACTGAGATACTGCTCAAATAACTTTGTGGTTTTATTAACTATCTTAGCTAAATAAATCTATAAATGCTTCTGGTGTTTTATGCATAAAGTCCACAGGAATTATAAAAACACAGAAATTTGTTCCTGATTACAAAGGATAGAGGCTTATGATAGGTTGGAACATTCAGCAAAGTATTAAGAAAATGACAATTACAACTCCTACTGCTTAGTGGTAAGGGCTGCTTACAATTTACCTTATTTTATATACTCATATTGTTTAACATATATTCATATTGTTTCATCAGTTAGAATTTTGCCATAAGTACTCCCCCATATCATTAAAACGAAAACCCTTTCAAAGGCATGATTACCATGCCTGACTAGAATTCTACTGTGAGTTTGATGATTTAATTTAAACGTTTTCCTATTGATGAACACTTAATTGTCACCATCAAGAATGTTGTATTTCTTTGTGCATAAACAGTTGTTTCATGCAAAAATAATTTTATGTAACAGTTGATTCAATATTGCAACACAGCCTTGACATTTTGTTGCACTGCTCTCAAGCCTTTTTTTTTCCACATACAAGGATAAATTAGACTGAGATTATATACCATACTATCTTTTTCTTTTTTTCCTTCTTATATCAGCATCTGTCGAAACCTGTCAAAAATAAATGTATTAATTTTGTCGGAATATTTTCTTTAGCCTAACTTTAGCATATCCCCTAAGCACTAAATATTTTTGAAAGCTAATTTTATACCTTCTTAATGAGAAAATTCAAGTTCTATTCTCTTAGCAAATTTCAATTATACATACACTGTTATCAACTATAGTCACCATTTTATACATTAGATCCTTTAGCAAAAATTCACTCTAGGAGCCTGAAATCATAATCACATTGGATAAATGCATTAATTTAAGGGAAACTCTTATCTTTCATGTACTTGCGTTTTCCAGGGAGACAATGATAAACTGCAAGATTTATTAGAAGTTCACCTCTTAACACTTTCTACATTCACCTGCTAGGGAGTCAGTAATTAAATAACCAACATGATCTATAGCAAAATGAAAGAACAATAAAGGGGATTTATCTAACCACCAGAGGGAAAGAGAAAGAACATTTTAAGTTTTAACACAGTGGTGGGCTTTTTTAATGTTATTTTTATTCTGTTCTGTATCTCAATTCAAGAAGTAATTTGATCAGAGCACTGCTTTACTTACATATATTAACTACTTTCCCAGTAAACTATGTATAAAGATAGCAAATTGCAGACATTTTAAGTTACCCTAAATTGTTAAAAGTGATCTAGGCCTACTTTTGTATTACCTTTTTTTTGCTTTTTTTTTCTAAGAGGTCACTAAAAGGGAAGCCAAACAAAACTAAAAGGGAAGAGGACAGCTAATTGAGAGTTTTCAGTAGTTGGCCAATTCATTATGTAGATTGTTCTGAAATTGCTATTTAAACTAATAGAAGCTTGCTCAAAGGATGAAATCAAGCAATGCCATTTTTTTTAAATTAAACTTTTCATTTTGAACTAACTGTAGATTCACAGGTGGTAAGAATACAGAACCCACGTATATACCCTTTCCCCAGGCGCCACAATAGAAACATCTTACTAAACTGAAGAGTCCATTAACACATCCAGGCAATTCACATTAATACAGTTAAGACATCGTTGCAAGCATCTCTCATGTTACACTTTTAGAACCATGATTCCTTCCCTCCCACCACCATCCCTTACTTAGGCCCAGGCAACCACTAATCTAGCCTCCATTTCTTTAATTTTACTTTTAAACATTTCGTAAAAGTGGAATCATACATTAAAAGTTATCTTTCAGGATTGGAATGTCTCATGTAGAATAATTCTCTGGAAATTCATCCAGGTTGCTTCATGCTTCTGTCTTTTTTTTTACTGATGAGTAGTGTGGATGGTGTGGTTGTATCATGATTTAACTTGCACCCCTTGGAGGACTGGGCTTCTTCCAGTTTGAGGCTATCACAAATAAGGCTGCTGCGAACATCTGTGTACAGTTTTATGTCAGGCCAAGTTTCCATTTCTCTGGGATAAATGCCTAGGAATGCAAATGCTGGGTCATATGGTAGTTGCAAGTTTAGCGTTTTTATGAAATTACCAAACTTTTCTAGAGTTGGGGTACCATTTACATTCTCACTAGCAAAGTGTGAGTGACATGGCTTCCCCACATTTTTGCCAGAATTTGGTAGGATTACTTAAAAAAAATTTAACCATTCTGACAAGTGTACAGTGATGTCTCACTGCGGTCTTTTTTTTTTTTTTTTTGTCTTTTTGCCTTTATGTGGAGCCGCACTCGTGGCATATGGAGGTTCCCAGGCTAGGGGTCTAACAGGGGCTGTAGCCGCCGCCTACGCCGCAGCCACAGCAACGCGGGATCCGAGCCGCGTCTGCAACCTTCACCACAGCTCACAGCATTGCCGGATCCTTAACCCACTGAGCAAGGCCAGGGATCGAACCCGCAACCTCATGGTTCTTAGTCGAATTCGTTAACCACTGAGCCACGAAGGGAACTCCTCACTGTGGTCTTAATTTGAATTTCTCCAGTGATTAATGGTTTTTAAAACCTTTTCTTGCTTTTTGCCATCTGTACATCCTCTTTGGTGAACTATTTCTTCACATCTCTTACTACCAATTTTCTAAACAATTTTTTTTTACTGCTACATATTAAGATACTAGTCTTTGGTCAACTATATGGTTTGCGAGTGTTTTATCCCAAGCTGTAACCTATCTTTTCATTCTTTTAAAAGGGACTTTTTGTAGGGCAAAAAAATTAATCTTACGAAATTGGTCTATCAGTTCTTCCATTTATAAATCATGCAATGTCAACTCCAAGAATGTTTTACCCAACTCTAGATCTGGAAGGTTTTCTTTTATCTAAAAGTTTTTAGTTTCATGTTTTAAATATAAGTCTCTGATCCATTCTAAGTAAAATGTGAGATTTAGATGGAGGCTCAATTTTGCCTTTGGCTATCCAGTACCATTTTTTTTTTTTTTTGTCTTTTTGCCTTATCTAGAGCTAAGGCCGCACCCGCGGCATATGGAGGTTACCAGGCTAGGGGTCTAACAGGAGCTGTAGCTGCCGGCCTTCGCCACAGCCACAGCAACGCGGGATCCGAGCCGCGTCTGCAACCTTCACCACAGCTCACGGCAACGCCGGATCCTTAACCCACTGAGCAAGGCCAGGGATCGAACCCCCAACCTCATGGCTCCTAGTCGGATTCGTTAACCACTGAGCCACAATGGGAACTCCATCCAGTACCATTTATTGAAAGGTAATCTTTCCTCCACTAAGTGGCTTTTATACCTTTGTCAAACATAACTTGAGCTTATTCATAACTTGAGATTGTCAAACATAATTTGAGGTGATTCCCTATTTTATCCCATTGATTGATATGTCTATCTCTCCACCAACACCATATTGTCTTGATTACTGTAGCTACATAATAAGACTTAATATTAGGTAGACTGATTTCCTCCCACTATATGGTTGTTTTTCAAAATTGTTCGCATGTTCTAATTCCTTTGCCTTTTTATATAAATTTTGAAATGATCTTATATACAAAAATTATATGGGTATTTTGACAGGAATTGTATTGAACTTGTATATCAATTGGGGGAAAATAACTATCTTTATAATGTTGACTTTTAAATCCATTAACACAGTATATCCCTTCCTTTATAACTGGTTTAATTTCTTCATTGTTTTATACTTTTAAGCCTTGCACATGTTGTTAAATTGATACTTTTGAAAAAATTTTAATTTTGGGGGAAAATATAAATGCTATTTTATTTTCAATTTTGGGGTCCACATGTCCATTGCTAGAATATTAGAATACAACTGATTTTTCACTTTTATCTTGTATCCTCTGACCTTGCTGAACTTACATATTACTTCTAGGAGGTGGGGCTTTTGGTTTTTGTAGCTTTCTTAGAATTTTCTATTTTGTCTAAATGCAGGTGATTTTAGTCCTTCCTTTCTGATCTGTATGTCTTTCCTTTCTTTCTTATTTTTCTCTATGATGTCTAGATCTTCTAGCATGACATTAAATAAGAGTACTGAGAGTTTACATCCCTGTCTTATTCCCAGTCTTAGGTTTCTGAAGCTTTCAGTATTTCACTATTAAGTATAATGTTAGTTGTAGTTTTATATAAGTTGAGGAAGTTAAGTTCCCCTAAGAGTTTCGATTATGAATGAACGAACATTAACTTTTGATAAATGTTTTTTCTGCAAATAATATTTCTATAATCTATTCATGTGGTAGATTACATTAATTAATTTTAAATATTTAACCAGACTTGTATCCCTGGAATAAACTCCATTTGGTCATGGTATACAAATATTTCTACATACTAGTTATTTGTATTATTAATATTTTGTTAAGAATATTTGTATTGATCTTCGTAAGGGATACTGGTTTGTAGTTTGGGGGTATTTTTATACTGCTTTGGTTTGGTTTTCATATCAGGGTAATACTGACTTCATCAAATACATATAGAAGTGTTCCCTTCTTGATTTTCTGGAAAAGATTGGGTAGAGCTGGTGCTTATTCTTCTTCAAATACTGGATAGGATTCTTCCTTGAAACCACGTGAGATTAGGAATGTCTGGGGGGGGGATGTTTTCCAATTATAAATTCAATATCCTTAAAAATTATAAGGTTTTCAATTGATCTAAATACTGGGTAACTTGTGTTGCTTTTCCTTTTTGAAGAAATTAGTTCATTTCATCTAAGTTTTCAAATTTTTATGTGCCGAGTTGTCTGTAACATCCACTCATTAGCCTTGTCATGTCTGCAGGGTTGGCTGTGATAGCCATCTCCTGTTCATTCTTGTATTAGAAATGCGTGTCCCCTTTCATTTCTTCCTTGTTAGTCTTGAAAGAGTTTTGTCAATTGTATTCATCTTTTCAAAGAACCAGCTACTTGTTTTATTAATTTTCTCCATTGTTTCTGTTTTCAATTTCATTGATTTCTATTACTTCCTTTCTTTGGTTTCATTTGGGTTTCTCTCTTTTTTTCTCTAGATTCTTGAGGTGAGAGCTTAGATGACTGACTTGAGACTTTTTCGGTTTTCTAATGCATACATCTAATACTATAAACTTCCCTTTCACTACTGCTTTAGCTGTGCCCCACAAATTGTGATAGTGTTGTAGTGTTTTTATTTTCATTCAAGTCAATATATATTGATTTCCCTTGAGACTTCCTCTTTATTTATGTTATTTAGAATTTTGTTCTTCAGTTTTCCATTGTTGAGAGGGTTTTTTGTGATACTTCTGTTATCAGTTTCTAGTTTGATTCCAGTGTGGTTGAAGAATGTACTCTATAGGATTTTAATATTTATTGAAATAAAATTGTTGTATGGGCCAAGATATGGACTTTCTTGGTTTATATCCCATGGAAAAATGGAAAAGAATGTATACTCTGTTGTTAGAAGATGAACTATTCTATTAACTATTAAATTCTACTAGTTGATGCAGTTGCTGAGAATATAGGAATTTACTTACTGATTCTATGTAATTATTCTGTAATAAGCAGTGTGTTGACGTCTCTAACTTTAACCACAATTTTGTATTTTTTTTCCTTTTAGTTATAACAGCTTTGGCTTCATCTATTTTATTGCTCTGCTGTTTGATGATATATTTAGGGCCATTATGTCTTCTTGATAAACTGATTCTTTCATCATTATATGACTTCCCTAGATGTCTCTGGCAATTTTCTTTACTCTAAAAGGTCCCGTTTTCTTTAAGTGTTTGTATGATATACATACTACCACCCTTTCACTTTCAACTTTTCTATACAGCTATATTTGACGTGAGTTTTTTGTTTTGTTTTGTTTTGTTTTTTTTTAAGGGCCGCATCTGTGGCACATGGAAGTTCCCAGGCTAGCAGTCGAATTGGAGCTGTAGCTGCCAGCCTACACCACAGCACAGCAATGATGGATCCAAGCAATGTCTGCAACCTACACCACAGCTCATGGCAGTGCCAGATCCTTAACCCACTGAGCGGGGCCAGGGATCAAACCCACATTCTCATGCATACTAGTTGAGTTTGTTATTGCTACACCACAATAGGAACTCCTGAAGTGAATTTCTTATTGATAGCATGTTAGCATGTAGTTGGGTCCCTTTTTTTTTTTTTAAACCCATCCAGACTATCTTTGTCTTTAATTGGTATATTTAGGTCACTTACCCTTAATGTAATTACCATGTTAGAGGTGATGTCTGCTACTTTATTTTTTGTTTACTGTTTTTCATTCTTCTGTTTTCTTTTTCCTGCCTTGCTATGCATTGTTTTAATATTCAACTTCAACAAAAATGTGGTAGATACACTTTTCTTTATTCCTCCCACAAAGTATAACTAAAATTTCTGGACATTTATATATGAAACACACATAAGATTACTCTGAAAGGTGAGCAGTAAGCAGAACTGTAATGGACCTCAGGACCCCAGGAGTAACACAGTGGTAAGTTCACTGAGTTTTCTTTTTGCCTCAAATATTCCAGACTTTGGGTGGGGAAAAAAACAAACAAACAAACTTCGATAGATGGATAGATGATAGATAGATAGATACATACATACATACATACAAATAAATATTTAATAGCTTAAGCCAAATCCTGATTGCTCTAGCCAAAGGACCACTAAAGAAGCTGCCTGGAAAGACAGAAAACAATCACATAGTCATCACTCTACTGAAGCCAATTATCACATAAGAAATGTTTCCCCACCATCATTACTACTAGCACTTCTTCCAGGCAATAGAAAAGCAAGTCACCCCAATCTCATCATTGACATAGTTCCAGAGATGGCTGAGGAAATAAGCTGGAATTTTACACACATCGAGTAGTAAGAAGCTCCCTACCACCACAGTGTCAGTGGAGATCACGTGAAGGTCCTGAAGTTCCATTCCCCACCCATCAGTAAAGAGACATCGCTCCCCTTCTCACTAGTTTGGTGACAAGGAGGCCTAGTGGGGAATCAGAATTTTCTCCATCATCCAATAGTACATGACCACATTGCATCTCCTCATGCCAATAAGGGCAAAAGCAGTAATGAGGCACACCTATCACATTCAGCCAGAGAAATATCAGTGGAGGACTAGAGGAGAGCAGGAACTCCTGTTTCAGCATTATGACAAATCCCACATCTCCTTGGCTTAGGAGTCAGTGGAGGGTGAATGAGAAACCTGGACTCCTACTCTCACCCAGGATTAGCAAGTTGTCACCTTTCCCTCAGTTTCCCCTGTTGGACCTGTTAGTGGAAGAAAGTTAAAACACAAGGATTAAGTAAATCCAGTGTCACAAAACTTAATCCAAAATTTCCAGGTTTTGTCTATTATTTGCATGCAAGCGCAAGATGTTAGAATTACCTGACAAAGATTTTAAAGGCAACCAAAAGATGCCTGGAACAACAGAAAGCCTCAAGGGGAAAAATTTCTGCAAGGAGATAGAAGATATAAAGAAAAACAAATTTAAATGTTAAAACTGATAATTAAAATAATCAAAAATTTAAAGCTCAATTGATGCATTCAACAGCAGAATGGAGGGGCCAGAAGGAAGAGATAGTAAGCTAAAACACATTAGAAATAAACCACTTTAAACAAAAGAGAGAAAAATAAATGGAAAAATAATAAAGTCTCAGGAACCTAGGGAACTGTCATAAAACACCTACTATTTGTGTCATCAGCATCCTGGAACGAGACTAGAAAGAAGACAGAGCTGAGAGAGTATTCAAAGAAATCATGCTGCAAACTTCTCAAATTTGGCAAATGACATAAAACTACAGATTCAGGTCACTGAATGAATTCCAAACACCATAAACCCAAAGAAATTAACTCCTGACACATCACAGTGAAACTTCTGAAGAAAAGAAATACTTAAAGAGGAATGATACCATCCTGTAACAGAAAAACAACTCAAATGACAGTGAATTTCACATCAAAAACCATGAAGGCCAGAAAGAAGCTACACTCACTGTTCAAGCATGAAAGAAAATAGGTGTCAACCCATAATCTTATCTCCAGTGAAAATATTCTTCAGAAATGAAGGGGAAATCAAGACACGTTCAAATGAAGGAATACTGAGAAACTATTACCAGCAGACCCACCCTAAAGAAGGGCTAAAGGAAGTTACCTGAACAGAAGAAAACAATGAGAAAAGGAACTTTAATATCAGGAAGGAAAAAGGAAGCCAGTAAGCAAAAATGCATCAATCCCATAGATTTTCTTTCTTTTGTTTTATAAATGATGTCTGAGGGCGAAAGTAAAAATTATAACACTGATATGGTTCTTAATGTATGTAGAAGAAATGTTTAGACAATTATATCTGGGGAAGGATGAAGGAATTTAAGGGGATAAAAGAATTCTCTTCTCTTGAACTGGTAAAATGATTACACCAGTAGACCACAATGTTTGGTGTATTTAATGCTATACCTAGAGCAACTACTAAAAAAGCTCTCAAAAATATACACTCAAAACTCTATGTATGAACCAAATGGCATCAATTTTAGGAGCTGAGACTATCACTACTATAATCACTATCAGATAGGAATGAGCAGAGTATCAGAAACAGGAGAATAAACAGAGCATATTTTCTATCTTTTCACAGATTCACAACAAGAAACAGGAAATGTTGTATGGTTTAGATTTGAGTGGTCCATCTCTCTTTTAACAGCATGTGAGTTCATGTCTATCTGTCTTTTTTTCCCCCTTTATGGGAAACAACAAACTAGGTTGTCTTTTTAGGGCTGCACCAACAGCACATGGAAGTTCCCAGGCTAGGGTCGAATCAGAGCGATAGCTGCTGGCCTAAACCACAGCCATGGAAATGCCAGATCAGAGACGCATCTGCTACCTACACTGCAGCTCATGGCAATGCCGGATCCTTAACCTACTGAGTGAGGCCAGGGTTCAAACCCACATCATCATGGATACTAGCTGGGTTTGCTACCCCTGGGCCACATTGAGAACTCCCAATCCTTTTTTTAAATGTTGTAACTATGGGTTAAAATCCCATGAATTTACTATACTTTGAATCTATACTTTGATTTCTGCATTTTCCATATCACAGAATTCTTAGAGATCATAATTTCTCTGTGTTTCTGAGGATATTAATTACATTGTTAAAGTGTCTTTTCTCTAAATTGCCTTTATGTCCGTTAGGGTAGTAGTTCTCATCCGGGGCTAATTTTTGTCCTCCAGTGGACTTGGAAATATCTTTGTCCAGATAATGAGACACTGCTGTTGACATGGGGTAGAGAACAAGAGCTTCCTTCTATTAGATTATACTGGATAGAGTCCAGGGATGCTGCTAAATGTTCTACAATGTACAAAACACTCCCCATATCAAAAGAAAAAAAAAAATCAAACCCAAAATGCCAAGAGTAGAGAGGTTAACAAATCCTATTTTGGAGCAGTTTGGTTTTTTCTTTCTTTATTTTCTGTTTTATACTGCTGGTTTCTGTGGTCTATTCCTTTCTATAAATGATTAGATTGGTTAATATGAGGTAATTTGCTTTAGGTTTTATATATGGAATATACAGACCAGCCAGGGTCTCTTCAACTACCAGAACCAGGATACGATGCTACTCTTGGTCACCGGTCCACATGCTAGAAGGCTGGGCATATAACACATACCTCTTCTCAATTCCTTTGACGAATTATATTGCTTTCCTTCTGCAGCTAAGTACTGCAACTAGCTACATGCATGAGGTTGGAGAGAGCAAACCTGAGCCATTCTTCAAACTTGTGAGCAATGATCTCAATTTCTGTTTGGGGGGTGATATTTTAATTTGTTTGTTTGTTTCTTACCTACACTGTCCCCTGCACCTGCTGACCTGAACACAAAGCCCATCTGGGCTCCTCCAGCTTTATCAGAGGCCTCCTGATCCTGCTCAGAAAAACACATTCTTTTACCAGTCTTAACTGGCATTTCAAACGGGATTTGGGAAGTAAACAGATGCTGAGCTCAGTCCACAAACTTAAACTTGAAAGCTCTTCTCATTTGTTTTCAAATTAAGGGTGTTGGTTTATGAGGTTATCTTACAAAAGGATACACCTCCAAAATAATTTTAGATAAGTGGCAGTCACATATGCAGGGAGAATACAAACTTCTCAACAATCAACTGAGAACGACATTAGGAAAAATACTGGATCTGTAATATTTGAAAAATGATGTCACATTTCTAGTTTGAGACTTCATGTTTAAAACGAGGAGATGGACTGAATCACCTACAAATCCTTTTCACTTAAACTTCTATAAATAAAATGTGGATATTTAGAAGACTTTATACATAAACATTAATATTTATACCATCTTTTAATGAAAAATATTTAGTGTATGACTAGGCTTTCCCTGTGTTGCAGAGGGAATAGTACTAACGGCTTATCTCAGATAAGCCAGTATTTATGAATCTTTTCTATAAATATAAAGCTTTAGAGGGTCCTCATATCCTCTATTCACATTTTAATGTTTTTCATCAGAAGGAGGTATGAATATGTTAGTCTACAAGTAATTATTAACAGAGGGAGAGAGGCACATAACACTTAACAGATCTAGGAATGATAGGGCTACACAAAATCTATCACTAAAATATTCTAGAGCATCTAATAACTTTGCCTCAAAATTACTTTATGAGAAATTATTGCTGCTGATTGGTTTTTGGGTTTTTTCCTTTGGATGGAAAGAATAGATTTGGGAAGTTTATCCACTTGCAAGCTGTAAATATTTGAAAAGTAGATGGTCTGTTTTTATGCTTAAGGAAAAAAACTGAAGGGAAAAAAACACAACGACCTATTCAAAAGAAGGCAGTTCAGAATCCTGGAAGCCTCAAAATTCAGTCGACAGTTGTCAGTATTGAAAAATGCATCACTGCTCCCCTAGAAACACATTACTATCCCGACTTTTTCAGTCAACAAAGAAAAACAAATTGGAAATGTTAAACTTGTTCACTGCCCTAATTCAGAAAGTAAAGAAAGAAGGTTTTTCTTTTGTAAAACTGTAATTGTTTTCCATCTTGATGAAGATGAAATTCATCACTAACATCATACAATAATAGTTTGGGTTTTTATCCACAAACTTAAGCCTTCTAGAACAGTATCTGAAAGGCATTGATTATAAGTCCCCAAATAACAGAATATTATAAGGTTGGTAAGACCATTGAGGTCAATATTATATATACACACTTATACACTATATATCCTATCTAATTAGCATTTATGTAAGTATTACGTATATAAGGTTGTCATCCTTCTTTAATGTCTAAACAAAAGTAATTTCAGTAGAATGGATTTCATAACCTGCTTGGAAAATGGAAAACGTATTCTAACATTTAACAAGTCTATCAGAACATACTTCCTTTATCTAATCTAATTCCCATACACTGTAATTTAAATCTACTTCTAACCCCAGTAGGGTTGCAGAACAGCTGGTCGGCATCCTCTATATAATCATCTCTCGTGTATTTGACTCTCACCATTAAAAAGCCTCACAGCCATCTTTCCTCAGGCAAAATGACCCTCAAAGCCCTAACTTCTTCTCACAGATTCTATTTTCTAAGACTTGAAACATTTTGAAGTTCTATCTTGGGATGACGCCAAGCTCTGTGCACCTCTGTTTTCCCTCTCAAAGATCTGCATCTCCTTCCTTACTAGCATCTACGGTAGTGACATTCTCGCCAAGTAGAGTTCTGGGGCAAAGTCAGAACTAGAGGAGCTCTAAATCTAAGAATGCAAAAATCTTCATTATTAGAACATTCAGGCCACCCTTTAATCTGTGTCCAAGAGCTAGGGAATGAAACCTAAGTAATGGTAACTGAAAATTAAAATGATCTTGATGTATTAATTGTATGAGACTCCCTTTTGTCTTTTGTACAGGTGTCATTACTAATCTCATCTCACTATTGGGCTATGTTACAGGAAAACTGCCTGCTACCTCATCTGTATGCTGACTTTCAGCCTTCACTCTAACAGGAAACAGGATAAACTTAACAGGAATCCCAGTCTCACAAGGAAAAGAGCAAAGAAATCTGTTTACTGATTAAGTTTTATTTTCTAAGCTGATCTAACTAACCCCAAGAAGACTTATGACTATGTCTCCTGAGTAATTAACATGACAGGAAGAGTTGAAAATGGTTCTCCGGAAAACCACTGGAGAAAATGCTATGGCCAGGAGGAACTTTGTAATTCATGGACCAAGATAGTATCTCCATGGAATCTTCAATGGAAAGAAAAGCAACCGTAGACTGAGTTTACTGGTTATTGTTAATCGTCTTCTCAAGATGGGAGCAGCCAAAAACCTGGTGATAGGTTTCTCACTGTGTTGTCTCTCCAAAGCTTAATGACCTGTGGTCCAGGGCACGCATTCAACGCATTGATAGGCCTTTTTCAAAAAATAGCCACCACACTGTAAATAACACTGTACCCATTCAGAACACGTCTCTTCAAAAAATTACTTCAGTTGTGGAATACACACAAACACATGCATTCAAAGGAATATGATTTTCCAACTTATTTTACCAAGCTCTATTGCCTACCCAGTCATTGGAAGTAGCTCCAAATTACTTCTTGCTGTTTTCTAGAAATCAACTCCACTCTTTATACTTTTCTAATAATTTCATTTTCTCAAAACTTGAACATGTATTTCATTTTATTATCACAGACATAAAATTACATATACCATTTTGTATACATTAAAGAGACCAATAACTATATAAAATTAGGCAAAGCCATGATGCTGTAAGGAAATACACAAAAACATCAACATCGATTATCTTTGACAGAATTATGAGTGATTATTTGCTTTCTTCTACATTTCTATTTCCATACTGTGAATAATGAGCATATATTTCTTCTACCGGGAAACAAAACTTCAAATCATTCTTCCACACTATTATTTTTGGTAGCCACCAAGTGATTCTAAATTAAGGTTAGCACAGCTGTTCCATTTACTATGGACATGAAGAACTAATAAATAGAGGGATAAATTTTTAATATTCTGCCTCACTAAGGAATAGAATTTTAATATGGTACCCTCTTTGTCAGGCATTTAGTGACTCAATAACTCTTACTTGGGTCCTAAGCAAGAAGCATACTTACCTAAACAAATTTTTTTCCTTGTATTTCCAATTTCTCAGTACATCTCTATTAGTATAGCTCCCAACTTCAGCTAAACCTATTTTGTGGGTATGATTTTCTAAAGGTAATCAATTAACCCTCTCTTTTAACTTCAAAGCCATTGAGTGCTACAGTAGCACGTGTAAAATATTCTTCCTATCTTTATTCCAAGTACATTTAAAATGTGAAAGACAATTGCCTAAGAAAGATGCTTCATTTTTCCCAGCATCTGGCAAAGGCCCAAGACATATCAAGTATACCAGGCTAATCTGCTGAATGAATGACCATGAACATTGATGGCAGAAACTGTTTCCAGCTTCCTCTTTGTACCTCTGTCCTTACTTATTCCAAAAATATATTTGCTAGGCAAGTGCACTGCTGTAGAGAACAGAAACTAGGGGTGTCATCTTCTCTCTCATAATGAATTATGGGAATTTTATTTGCATAAACAACTCTCAGCAGAAATGTGTTAGTGCACTGTTTATAACAAAATCAATCCCAATTGAACTTAAAAGCGGGCAGTAGGTATCTTTTCCTTCAACAGTTGTTCCAAAGGTCTTCCACACAATGACCTCCCTTATATCTAAATATATTTTATAAAAATGGGACCTTATCTCCTTAGACTTCAGATTTTTTCCAAGTACTATATTCTCCAGTCAGCATTCATTTACTGACCTGTTACTCCCACAACTATCCCCACTGCAACATTCAAAAATATTTTAAGAGCCAACTGTCTTAAAGCCACAAACATAAAAACCACAGCTGTACAAGATTTCCAATTCTGATTTGATGACTATGCAAACCTTATCAAAATCACACTGTGCTACTACTATCTATAAAATAGGTAAACAATAGGGACCTACTGTATAGCACAGGGAATTACTGTCTTATAATAACCTATAATGGAAAAGAATCTGAAAAGGTATGTATATGTATGTGTATCTATATATATGTATATATACGCATAACTGAATCACTTTGCTATACACTTGGAACTAATTGTAAATTAAGGAAACTTAAATGTAAAATAATCATACTGTGTTGCATGAGTCTGCATCTATTTGTAGCATTAAATTCAGTAGCTGACTACACATTCCAGAGAGACACATAATTTCATTTTATTTGTTCCTTATTTACTTGAGATTAGATCACTGAAAAACTCCATATCCTCCAAGCATTGGGTTATAAAACTGATAAGCTGATACACATCTTCATAGAGCCAGAGGTATTCTAAAATTACTTTGTAATGCCTCTTTCTTCTTCGGTGCTGGATTTACTCTTTTAGCCTTTCCTGCTACAATTTCAGTTCTCTTTTCTCTCATTGGGTCTTTTCAGCATCATTCCTAACTTTCCGAGGACAATGTAAGGGAAAAAAAATCAAGTGGATTACTCCAACCGCATCCAGTACAGAGTAAATTCAATGTGTGATCCATGTATTTCATAAGAAGCTAAAAAGAT
The DNA here is from genome assembly GCA_004024745.2 of Catagonus wagneri. NCBI lineage: Eukaryota > Metazoa > Chordata > Mammalia > Artiodactyla > Tayassuidae > Catagonus > Catagonus wagneri. The sequence goes on from PVHT020000141.1 coordinate 581,778, forward strand.
TTAAATATTAATCCCTAAACTGGAAACTTACAAAAGAAGTGTGGCTACCTCCATACACCACATGTTGTGAATGAACTCAGGGTTCATCATATTTTCATTAACCTCTTACATGCAACTAGGCTGATGACATGAAGACAGAAAGGGAGTCATTGCATTAATATGGAGGGGGGAGAAGATGGAAGTCAACTGAGATTTCTTAAGGGAACTGAAGCTTGAGTTCAATCTTTTTTTTTTTTTTGTCTTTTTGCCTTTATCTAGGGCTGCATCTGCGGCATGTGGAGGTTCCCAGGCTAGGGGTCTAACAGGAGCTGTAGCTGCCGGTCTTCGCCACAGCCACAGCGATGCGGGATCCGAGCCGCATCTTCAACCTACACCACAGCTCACGGCAACGCCGGATCCTTAACCCACTGAGCACGGCCAGGGCTCGAACCCGCAACCTCATGGTTCCTAGTCGGATTCATTAACCACTGAGCCACGAAGGGAACTCCTTGAGTTCAATCTTGAAAAAGGAGGAGCCACTGTGCTGAGAACAGGCTGCACCACACCACATACCTCCCTACTCTGGGTGGCAATTGTATCAGGAATGGCTGTGGACTCTTCACATAGAACATTTCAGGAACCATAACCACCACATTTACTCCTCGAGGCTTTTCATGATTTCTTTGTGTTCTAGTCTTCATTAGGTTTAACTCCTTAAAGGGCCCAAAGTGGATCTGAATAGTGAAGCCTTTTTTTTTTTAATTGGGGCACAGTTGGCATAGTGTTAGTTTCAGGTATACACCAAGTGAATATATATATATGTTCATTCTTTTCAGATTACTTTCCCATATAGGTTTTTACAGAATATTGAGATTTCCCTGTGCTATACTGTTACGTGTGGCCTGAAAATAAAAAAAAATACTCATGTCAAATATGATGCCCCAGAATTTTTCAGTAAAGCATCTCTAACATTTCAAAGAAAAAAAAATCAAGATACTGTGTCATTACTTTTGAATGTAAAAATTATTCAGGCACCAGTAGGAGATGGATAGGGGTCTACTCACTTTCAGTATCTAAATAATAACTATCAAAGCATTTACTGATCAACTGCTATTTGCAAAATCAGACCTCCTGCTCTCAAGGGATATAAGATGCATAGACAAATTAAATACACCTGTGGTAGAATAGTCTCAGTGCCAACCAAAGAAATTATAGAATCGCAAAAATATCCAAATTCTATTCAAATTCCATCCTGTAAAAATAAATTTAAACCATGTAAATAGATACAAGCAAGCCTTTCCCCATGATGACTAAGATGTTTTTATATTATAGAATTTATGTCTTAGAAAATGGGAATTTCAAAACAACAGAGATGTTAGGTATAACTGTCTCTGATGCCTTCCAACCAACTGAATCAGATCTAGCAACATTTCATTTCAGATTAACCACCTTCCCCTACTACTTAATGAAAAGAAAAATTATAAGTTATTGTCTGAGTTCTAAACAAAGTTACCTAATTGGGCTACTCTGCCTGTTCTTCATAAAGACTTTTCAAACAGCTCATCTTCTGCAAAAGAAATTTACTATATGGCTTTTCATTCATTACACATCTAATAAATAACTACTTTTAAAGTACTGAAACCTGGGAATAAATATTTTAAACTGTTGAATGTTGAGAAACAATGAATTCCCATGTTGATACATGGTTATTGAACTCTCCCCTTCATGCCCCATTTCCACCACCAACATAAATTTTACGATGTGATAAACTAGACTAGTCCAAAATAGATAAATGCCTATGTTCCAGTCTATTGACTTAGATCTATATTCATACATTTTCAAAGAGATTATTATTTATGCAGTCAAGTGGAACTACTCCTTTGAGCTATTCATGTCTTTTACATAATTAGGTAATTACAATGTGCTAACCATAGTAAAATAATAAACAAGAAACTCTGAGGGTGATGGTGAGATCTTATTTTTTTAAGTGTATAAAACCAAAGAGATTTTGTTCCAGGTGACTATTTAAGTATTTGTTATTTATGACCTTTGTATGACATTGTGGAGAAGGTTGAGTGTCAAAGTCTTTCTTTACAGCTACTTTGCAAGGGTCTGTTTTGCTGAAGTGAGACGGGGAGAAAAGAGATAACATTCATTGAGAAACCCCTGGGTACTCAAGGCTTTCTATAGAGAATCTTACAAAATCCTCACAAAAAAATCTTGTGAAATAGGTATTACTAGACTCATTTCTTCACTAGAAGAATAATCAGTGGGCACCATTTGCAAGCGAAGATCACATAGCTGGGAAGCAGCACTGTAATTTTAATCCATGGCTATGTGCCTCCACATAAGGCACGTGTTGTTCCCACATAAATTGTTTTACCCTTAAAAGACCCTTGAATGATGAAAATGGTGACTATCATCTACTGTAAGCTTCACAAAGGCAGAGTCTCAGCCTCTTTCCCTCCACAATAATGACAAGCATATCCCAGTTATATAAAAAAAATTGACATAATCAACAATTTGGGCTCTTAAAATGCTCTCCCCCTCCTCCAAATCTAAGTCTAGTTCAAATCCTAAATGACCTAGGAACTAGCTGGGTCACCTACATGAATAGACTCTTAGTTGCATGGTATGTGGATAATGTACCCCTATATCACTGTACTTTACCTTGAAAGAAATCAGCTATTTTTCATCAGGTAAATCCATGTCTAATTAGTCAGGACTTTGTAGTCTAAGAAGACCCTGTTCTGATAATCTAGGGTCCCTCTTCTGTAAGTACCAGTGACCTTCAAATTGACATATAAAGTAACTTTTCATTAAAACAAATACTATGAAATATGCTAACCATGATTCTGATCCCAATAATTCATCCTCTCCTAACACTAAATCATCTTCCTTTGTTCCATTGGTGAGAAACAAGTAAGAGATCCCATCCATGCTCAAGGAGAGTGGATTATAAAAGGGCATGACTACTAGGACACAAAGATCAACAGGGGACATTTTAGAGTCTGTTCACCCAGTGAAAGGTGGTTTAATGCCACTTTTATGATCACTTTACATAAGGTAATGATGCCCGTCTTGCTTATAGACTAGTCTCCTTTCGTGACTTTGATGAAGCAATTGGCCACATGAGAGAGGCCATCTAAGTAAGGAGGTAAGAGCAGCTTTTATCAACAGCTAGCAACAAACTGAAGCTCTCATTTTGTCAGATAGCAAAAAACTGGATTTTGACAACAAACACTGAGGCAGGAAACAGATCCTTCCTCAGTCACTCAGAGATTAGATTGAAGCCCTGGTCAACTTTGCAGTTCTGCAAAGGACTCTGTTAAGCCATGTGCAAACTCCTGACCCACAGATATAAGTTGATAAATATGTGCTATTTTAAGCCGATAAGTTTGTGATAAAATTGTTTCACAATAATAAACACACAATGCATCATAATTCTATTTGTGCTCAGTTTCTACAGGTAGGCTGATGTCCATTTCAGGGCCTCTTGACCTTATCAGCCCTAAACTCATTTTACTACTGGAGATTTTAAATATCCCTTTCATTACCCTAAATTTAAAAAAATATTTAGTCAATGAAGTTGTATGCATAATATAACCTAGCTATATAAATAACTTAAAAATCAGATATTACTCTGAATGTAATAAAAGAGATAAAGGGATATTAACTCAAAATTATATGCTCCTCAATATATAAACACAGAGAAAACTACATTAGAAGATATAACAAAGTTCATCAAGAGGATATAACCATTGCAAACATTTCTGCACCCAATATAGTACTATCTATTTAAAGCAAATACTGACAAATCTGAAAGAAAAAAAAATGGACAGCAATGAAATAGCAAGGGACTTCAAAATCCCTTTTTAAACAACAGACTGCCCAGACAGAAAACTGATAAGGAATCATCAGACTTAAACTACACCTTAAACCTAGCTCCAGAGAACATTCAAAGAGCAGCAGAGGACACCTTCTTCCTAAGTGGTAAAGGAACATTTTCCAGGACATACCATATGTTAGTTCACAAAACACATCTTAATAAATATAAGAAAATCAAAATCATATCAAACATATTTTACGATCACGATAGTATCAAACTAGAAATCAATTATAAGAACAAAACTGGAAAATTCATAAATACGTGGAGAGTAAACAACAGGCTCCTAAACAACCAATGGGTCAAAGCAGTCAAGAGAAATAAAATCTTGAGACAAACAAAAATGCAAATATAACACACCAAAACTTAAGAGTTGCAGCTCTAAGACAAAAGTTGATAGCAATAAATGCATAAATTAAGAAATAAGGAAGATCTCAAGTAAATAACCTAACTTTACACCTCAAGGAACTAGAAAAAGATCAACAAACTAAGCACCAAGTTTGCAGAAGGAAAGACTACCGAAGATCAGAGTAAAAATAAATGAAGTGGAGACTAAAAAAAGAGGACAGAAAAAATTAAATGAAACCAAAGGCTCTTTTTTGGTTTTGTTTTGCTTTTTAGGGCCACAGGCATAATGTATGAGAGTTCTCAGACTGGGGGTCAAATCGGAGCTGGAGCTGCCAGCCTACACTGCTTCCATGGCAATGCCAGATCCTAGCCATGTCTGACCTACACTACTGCTCACAGCAATGCCCTTGATGTGACCCATTCAAGTGGGTCCCTTGACTCACTAAGTGAGGCTGGGGATCAAAGCCCATCCTCATGGATACCAGTCAGATTCATTTTCACTGTGCCACAACAGGAACTCCCCAAGAGCTTCTTTTAACAAGATAAGCAGAAGAGACAAATTGTTAACTAGACTTAGCAAGAAAAAAAATAAAAAGGAGTCAAAGTATAAATGAAACAAGAGACAATATAACCGATATGACAGAAATACAAGAGATCATAAGAGACTACGATGAACAATCATACACCAACAAATCAGACAACCTAGAGGAAATAAACAAATTCCTAGAAACATACAACCTACCAAGCAAGAGAGAGTCATGACAAAATAGAAAATCTGAGCAGATCAGTTGTTAGTAAAGGAACTGAGACAGTAATTTAAAAAAAAAAAAACACCAAGAAAAGCCCAGGATCATATGGCTTCACTGCTGAATTATAATAAACATTTAAAGAACTAATATCAATCCTTCTCAAACTCTATCAAGTAACAGAGGAGGTAACACTTCTAAAACTCATTTTACAATGTTTCCTTGACACCAAAGTTAGAAATGGATACTACTAGAAAAGAAATTCACAGGCCAGTATGCTTAAAGAACCTAAATGCAAAAATCCCCAACAAATTATTAGCAAACCAAATTTAACAACATATAAAATGATCATATCACCATGATCAGGTGGGATTTATTCGAGGAATACAAGTATGGTTCAAAATCTGAAAACCATCAACGTTATATACCACATTAACAAAAAAAGAATAAAAATCATACTATGACCATCTCAACAGACACGTGCAATTTGACAAAATCCAACATCTTTCATGATAAAAACTCAACAAGCTGGATGTAGAGGCAACATATCCCAACATTAAAAGCCATATATGACAAATCCCAATCTAACGTCATAGTCAATACTAAAATGCTGAAAGCTTTTCCTCTAAGATCAAGAAAAGGATGAGCACTCTCACTGCTTGTATTGAACACAGTACTGAAGTCTTAGCCAGAGCAACTATAGGCAAGAAAAAGAAATAAAACTCACCCAGATCAAAAAGGAATAAGTAAAACTGCCTCTATTTTCAGACGACATGATACCAAATATAAAAAAAAAAAAAAACCTGGGGACTCCAAAAAAAAATGTTAGAACAAACAATTTCAGTGAGGCTGAAGGAAGCAAAATATACAAAAATAAGTTTTCTATACATAAATAATGAACTATCAGAGAAAGAAATTACAAAAAGAATCTCATATAAAAGAAAACAATCCCATATACAATAGAATCAAAAAGAATAAAATACTCAGGAATACATTTAACCAAGAAGAAAGGCTTGAAAACTAAAAGACATTAATGAAAGGAATTAAAAAGATGCCAATAAATGAAAAGATAATCCATGTTCATGAACTGGAAAAATATTTTTTTAAAAACCCTATACTGCCCAAAGTGATCTACATATTCTGGTAATCTCTACTGAAACTCAAATGTTAATTTTCACAGAAATATCCCTTTAGGATTAGGGTAATACAAGCATTATATCTTGCATGCAGATTGATAATCTGGCTGCTTTTTCAATTCAAATGCCACAAGCAGTATATTTGAACACCTGTGGGGATTTCACTTTCTGAAAATCTGAGCCTCTAAAAGTTCTGAATAAAATAAAATAAAATAAAATATTGTTGATTGACCTGACCTGGTCTTTATGGAAAATTCAAAAGCATATTAAAATTGTGGGAACAGTTCCTTGAAAATGAAATTAGTTCTAGCCTCAGAGAAAAATAAAGTGTTTTCTTACTTACATGAAAATCTAGTAGGTCATTCATATATTTTATGAAAAGCTGATGATTCTTATGAGGAAGACCATCCAGTCCACCACAGAGCATCTGGCATCCTTGCCTTTTGCCAATTATTGTGAAAATGGAATAAAATCCTGACACAGGTACAAAACTCCTAGGATGGAGCACTGTCCCTGTGAAGAACCACTACTGTAATTATAAGTATGTTCCTAATCACAAATTCTGTATAAAATATATATAACAAAGTATATATCATAAAACAAGCTATAGATAGGACTCAAGTGTTTTCACAGTAGTAAAATATTATGTCTAATAAAAATTTATAAAAAATTATATATGTATACATACAATTTATATGCATACATATATACACATTCATGTGTGTGTGTATATATATATATATAAACATTATGTATATAAATAAATAAATGGAAAGAGAGAGAGGAGGAGGAAAGAAAGGAATGAAGAAAGGGTAAGAGAGAATTACAGAAAGTCCAGTGTGTCCTGTTTTATGCAGGATATGTAAAGACATAAAAACACATTTCACATAAGCTGCTGAAGTAGATAGCATTTAAGGTCCTTTCCACTCATATAAGATACAGATATCTGTGATTCCTTAATAGTTCATAAATATGCCATAAAAATAAGTTGCTTGTTATAATGCAAATCAATAACAATTTTTGCTAGAATCTCAGGAGTCTAAAATGACTGTCTAAAAGGATTTAATCTGCTTGTATCTATAACAACTACGTCAACTTTTAACTGATGCTTTTTTGGCCACAATAAATATTCTTCTTTTAAGCAGGTAATTAAAAATAACAGTATTTTCTTTAGTGCTACCCTCACATTGGGCATTCTTTTCACAAGAAACCATTACAAGACCAAAGGCTCCATTTCTTTATGGGATTTGGATGAGCCTCTTGAATCGAATTTGGCTGTTGCTTCCTTTGTTCCTCAAACTATTCAAAAGTTACAACAGTGTCCATATGTGGACAAGAAGTATAAAACAAGCCCTCTCAGCCTGTGCTGAAGAAAGTGTGTGTACACTTGCTTTAGAGATGACAGTGGGGTTTGTTTTCTTGGTGGATAAAATTTTAATCAAGGGTCAGAACCACTTTCTTTTCCAGCTCTAACTGGTTCTATGACAATCACCCAGCATCATCAATACAGGGCCATTCTGTAAAGCAGTGGGAAAATGAAGAAAGAAGTGAATTATGGAGGTAAATAATGCTGGATGCAAAACATCTGTCTTTGTGATTGTCAGCCTACCAAGCAGTATTTCTAATGGAACAAACGTTTAGCTCTTGAATTTTTAAATTTTCTCGGACCCATGTCTTATGGCATATCCAATCCATATCTAAGAGGGCATGGACATCATTTAATTACTCCTCTATTCACCCCTTTCAACTGGCAAATTTTTCCTATTATAGGCTAAATATTGAATATTCTCAAAGAGGCTCAAATACATCAGAGTATTAAATGAGAATGTTTTGATTATCTTCAACTAATAGAAAACTTTGGAAACAGATCCCTACACCAAAGAGAAACTGTTTAACTTATTTAATGGTCGTAATAACCAATTAGGTAACTGTCACTGCCCCATATATTTAGATGGGGAAACAGACTCAGTAACACTGAGTAATTTTAACAACTTAAATACGTAGTAAGTGATCCTACTGCAGATCTTAAGCCAGGCTCATTTCAAACTCTGGCTCTTGAACAGTCATCCAGATGGATAAATTTTAAAATATGTCATATAAATAAACTGATTTTTAATTGGTTTTGGTTCTAGATGCTCAGTGCTCCTGTGATCAGTTCATTTTTTCCCCAGGGTTTGTTCTCGGTATGGCTTTGTTTAGGACAGAGCCATCAGAAAGGAAACCTCTACCTCTGGCAGATCCAAATGTGTTCCCTACTGTCATGAATGACACCAAAGACACAAACTTAGGTATCTAACAATAAGCTCTACAGCCATCTGCTTCCTCCTGAAGCTCAGACTTCTTTAGGAAAGTCTCATTGAGATCCTTGTGCTTATCTCCAATTCCTACAGGGAATTTCATGGAAGAGATACTATTATGTGCCATCAGATTAAAACCTAGAGAAAAAAAGGATAACAGAAACAAAGCAAGAATGATCTCGGGAAAGATCAGAAGCTGTTGCACAAACGCAATCCAGAAGTCAGTTTATAGGAACCTCTGGTTCCTTTATAAAACTCTTCCCGTAGGTGCCTGGTCACTGCCAAGTGATCATGAAACACGTGGAAAGAGAAGCCAACAGGACATTCCCATAACATTCACCTTGTGATTTCAGTATCAAGCTGACATGTCTTTTGTGACGTTCCAGACTCAATTATCAATCAAGAAGAGTTTTCCCAGCTCCTAAGCCCAAAAGTACAAACTGGCAATCTGTATCTTAAACATGCTTACCATAGTCAAAAAGTTTCATTATAAAAGTGGCTCTTCTTTATTAGAGTCAGGATACGCTATTTCTTTCTTAAGAGTGTTACCTCAGGGTTTGCTTCGTGGCTCAGTGGTTAATGAACCAGACTAGGATCCATGAGGATGAAGATTCGATCCCTGGCCTAGCTCAGTGGGTTAAGGATCTGGCGTTGACATGAGCTGTGGTGTAGGTCAAAGATGTGGCTTGGATCCCATGCTACTGTGGCTGTGTGTAGGCCAGCAGCTGCAGCTCCGATTTGACCCCTAGCCTGGGAACCTCCAAATGCCTTGGGTGCAGCCCTAAAACAGCAAAAAAAAAAAGAGAAAAAAAAGAAAAAGAAAAAGCTGTTACCTCTTAGCCATATCCTCTCTCCAGTCTAGGGAGACAGTATTTCTCCCAAGAAGAAAACATGGATGAATTCAGTTCTGCCCAGGCTGTAGAAAAGAAACTGCAAGCATTCCTTCTGGCCAGAACGTTGTTTGTATAACTTCCATTGCTGGAGAAGTGATGGGGAATGGGGGCACCTCAAGCACTGGATTCCCAAAAACAGGTGCTCTCCGCATGCACTAACCTCTCCAAAAGGAGAGGAGAGATTTCATTTCCATCCCACCCCTCAAGAGCAACCTTCTGTAGCCACTGGCCAGTCTTTGTTTTCCTGGAAAAAAAGTGCTGGCAACCCTGAAAATGACAGCTAGAACTCTGCAATAGTCTGTCATTTGTTTGTGTGTTGATTTTGGGTTGTTGTTTGCTTGGTATGGGTTAGCAGGGCAATGGTGACTTTAGATAGAGATGAAGCGTAAGGAACCCCGTGTCTCAGAGTGACATCTGATTCATCACAAAGGATTTCCCTCTTTGACCCTAATGAGTCACTTGTATGCTGAAATCTGGAAGACATGAGCAAAATCAATAAAAAGACATCTCTACGATGAGACATTTTGCCTCAAATCTCCCAATTTCTCAAAAGACCGGGCGTGCAGCTAAAATCTGGTCCATCTAGCAATTTGAATTTCAGCATTAACATAAAGAGCGAACATGCCATTGACTTTTAGGTCTCTTATTTATTACATGTCTTTCTTAAACAAATATCATGCTAGGTAAATCCCCCAAACTAGACCCCAAGGACTATTTGCTCACCTGGCCTTGTAGAAATGCAAAACATCATGAGAAGTGTCATGTTTCTTACAGAAACTGAAAATTGTGCCAAAAACACAGGCATGATTCAATTAAACAAGATGACCAGCCAAAGTCCCTTCAGCCTTTTGAGGCACTGAAAAATCCTTACATATTTACCAAAAGTTCCAACAGGAAATCACATTGTAATCACGCCATCAAGGAGCAGAGGGACAGCAAAACGAAAAGCAAATATCTGCAGCTTATGAGTGCAAAACCTTTACTAAAAGAATATAATTTAGATGCAAACTATTACATTTAGAATGGATAAGCAATGAGGTCCTGCTGTCCAGCACAGGAAACTATATCCATCTCTTGGGATAGAACATGATGGAAGGTGCTACAAGAGAAATAATATGTATATTTATACATATACATATAGGTGAATGACTGGGTCACTATGCTGTACAACAGAAATAGTCACAAGACTGCAAATCAACTATATTTGTATCAAAACAATGTAAAGAAAAAAAATAATTTAAAACCAGAAATAATCATTTTAACATATGTAGAACATCTAATTGTTTCAAATTTGCATGAAACACACCTCAGTAATATCCCACCACTTTGGGCATACTGTAAAACGCACACACTCCTCTGCACATTAGACTATTATTCCAGTCAACACCTTCACAAATACAACACCATCCTGTCTCGTTTTGCTGCCAAGTGGTGATCGTGTGTCACATGTGAATATACGCTGGCCTTGTGTGCCAATCACACCCATATTCACAAAGGAAATGCAAGCATGCATGAGGTTCTTCTCAGCCTCTCTTTCTATGGACATCGCCTCCCTAACCCCCCCCCACCTTGTTTTTAATCCCAGTGTTATTGCTTTACCAATGAAATGCAAAACCAGAAACTCCACCTCAGTATCTATCCTACAAGAATCTTTCACACACTTGATTCTTCCAAAACGTCCTTCCTGCCTCTACTCCAAAATATTTGCCCTGTATAATTGAGGTGGACTAGAGCCGTAATCTTGGCTAAGTCTCAATTCATGTAAGATTTTAAATCTGAAGTTTGGGATTCTAAAACGTCAAAGAATGAATGAATTTAAAAATCTGTGATTTCCTGATCACCTTTGGAAATTCAAGATCATGTAAATATTTTTACAAAACCAAACATGCCTTTAGCTAACAATAGGAAAATGGAACTCAAAGATCTGGTTTTGCTTTAGAGAATAATGCATGGCCTTCCTTCAAGACTTTAACACATTTGAAAATGCACAAGCAATGAAAGTGTTCAGCTCTGATGTATAATTAACAACCAGTGACACTGGAACACTGTTTATAAAGCACTTACATGGCACAGTTCCAAAATGCTTCGATGTTGATTAGTTATTACTGGGATGAACATTGTATTCCTGTTTCAATACTTTACCCTTATACCCAAAGACTGAATAAATAGAGCTTATGCAGCAAGCCTTCCCTAATACCGTCATTCTCTCTTAGTGGTTGATTTTCAAGTGCAGATAAAACATCGTTTAATATAAGGGAGGGCTTGTGGCCTTTTAGTTTATGGCTCACTTTCTCACCAGATACAATGTTAAAAGAGTTTGTGTTTTCTTATATTCTACGGTAACTCTTTAGTAATATTGGAAACTAACCAACATTACCAGGAAAATGAATGAAACATGAAGAACTCTTACTTGTTTTGGACCTACTTTCGAATCAACACTGATGCCTGGAAGTAACAGATTTCCACAGGATGCTAAGTCTACCCAATGTAGCCAAGGTCATTTAAGCAAGAAAGAAGGCATTTCAGTATTGGGGGGGGGCGGGGAATGCTTACAAGACCATATGAAAGGGTTGTGGGGAAAAAGAAAGTTCTCTCTTAAATAGGAAAATGCATAATAAACCTTGGGAATTAATGTTCCATTAATTCAGTTCCTGGTGATAGAAAACAAGAGATGTGTAATTAAGTTCATTCCCCACTCCCACTCTGTCCATGGATTTCTTCAAGTGTGAGTGCTCAGAGCTCTTGAGTGAACACCTACAATGTTGGACATTGTACCTCTGGCCAAGGGGGCATTTAACACCCTTCAATCCTGTCAAGGACATCTGCTCCACCCTCCTAGTCCTAGTGACCCTAACGGTCAATGACTAATATCAACTGGGCAATGCTGCCTTCAATCATGCCAAAAAAAAAAAAAAACAGGATCAAGCGAAATAAAGTAGCATTCACCTTTTGAATTCACATTGCTCTCCCACTTTAACAGACCCTTTCCTGACAAAGTTTAGCCACAGTAAAAGCAACTCATTTTTCACAGAGGAAAAAAATATCCATTGTTGACTTCAAAAATATGTACAGCCTAAAAGTTCACACCATCATGATGGTTCCTGAGCCAAAAGGCATAGGCATCAAACTGATTTCACAGGGTTGTTTTGGTTTCTTTTTTCTGTCTTCCTTTTTCCTTTTCGGATTTTTTTTTAAAGTTTTATTGAAGCATCATTGATTTACAATGTTGTGATAATTTCTGCTGTACAGCAAAGTGATTCAGTCATACGTATACACACATCCATTCTTTTTCAGATTCTTTCCCATATAGATTATCACAGAACATTGAGTAGAATTCCCTGTGCTGTACAGCAGGTCCCAAATTTTTTTTTTTAGCTGCCAGCCTATGCCACAGCCACGGCAATGCAGGATCCAAACCATGTCTGTGACCTACACCACGCTCACAGCCATGCTGAATCCTTAATCCACTGAAGGAAGGCAGGGTTCAAACCCACATCCTCTAATTGGGCTCGTTACCATTGCACCACAAAAGGAACTTCCAGCAGAAGGAATTATATATATGCGTGGAAAGGGAAAAATAAATTTATTAAGAGTTAAGAAGAGTGTTTGTAGCTTTTATTATAAAATTGTTGTTTGTTTTGTAAATAAGAACCATGATTTCCTATTGAAATTTCCAGGAATAGAAGAAACAAAATGGTAAGAGTCCACAGCTGACTCGGGACACACTTCTTGACCTCTTGGGAGTATGTCACAGGGTAGAATGACATGCTCCCAGGAAATGAGAAACTGAGACAAGTTTAATGTAATTTATCAGCTCCTTTCACAGGGAGCTATTTCCTAGGGATGCTAGACTATGGTTGCACCCAGGATTTTGTGAAATTCTTCCTGGGGCTGGTCTCTCATAACCACCATGAAAACCGAGGTTGATTACAAAAAAGCCCTTATCTGCCTACCATGCCACAGAACGTCCTGGAAAATGCACACGTTTGGCTTTTGTAATGAAAAGAAAACAAGAATCCGGTGCTGAGAACACGAAGAAGAGAACAGCAAAGTCTTCAGCTACAAACAAGCACTCCTTTGCTGAGTCTTAATTCCCAAACCATTTTCCTATCTTGTAAACACTATGCTACCATAGAGATACTGAGGAGACAATTCTAATTTACTGTCAGGATTGGGCATCACACAGAAGATTAAGAATTAAACCACTGAACCAAATGTTTCTGCAGGAACAGACATGAGCTGTCCTTTGCACAGGAGGTGGTGGCTCTAAAATTCTCAGTAAAAGAAGCCCAACAGCCCAAAACAAGTAATTCACTTTCACCAAAAAAACCCCAATCCAACTCATAAGCTTTACTTTCAAGTGACTATGAATAATGACCTTTAGGAAATGAAGTTAAAAAAAAAAATCAATCCAACCAAAACTATGTGATTGGTTTTATTATGATTTACACTTTGTCATAAAACTCTTTCTCAATCATCAAAGTCCTGTAATTCCGAAGCACATATAAAATGGTTAAAATCACAGAGCTATTTCTTCACTAATTACACAAAATGAGCCTTTCATTTTCCTTCAAGACCAACATACCTCATCAAGTTTATTTTAGTACCTTTATTTCTAAGTTTTTATCTTAAACACTCATTTTTAAACTTCCTCTAGAATTATATAAAGGCACTCTATTTTTTATCTTTCCACTTTTGTATTTTATTGAGCCATCTATGTTATCAAGAATATCTTATAATTGGGTTCCTTACCTTCTGATTACTTTAACTTGTCCCTAAATATAATTAGACTCAATTTACCATCAGACTCAATTCCAATTTTTTCACTACACCATGATCTTCCCAACACTTTCTTCCTCTTATCTTGACTCTGCAAACAGCCTTCCCTTTTCTCCCTTAAACATACTCTTGTGTTCATAGAAAGAAAGGGAAGATTAGCAACCATAATTCTATGCTTCTTTCAACAACTTCAAAAAAATCTAAGTTTCTCCCTTTCCCCAGCTCAATATAACAGATTTTTCTGGGACTTCAAGTTACTTTGCCACCATTGCTTCCTGACAAATCTGTAGTTATTTGTAAAACAACCAATAATCTCTGGTTATTTTTTTTTTCCTTTTTTAAAGTGTTTTTAATTAAAGTACATTTGATTTACAATGTTGTGCCAATTTTTGCTGTACAACATAGTGATCCAGTCATACACACATATATATGTGTACACATATACACACACATTCTCTTTTTCATACTCCCTTCCATCATGTTCTATCCCAAGTGACTGGATATAGTTCCCTGTGCTATGTAGTAGGACCACACAGCTTATCCATTCTAAATACAATAGCTTGCTTCTACTAAATCCAAATTCCCAGTCCATTTCATTCCTTCCCTCTTCCCCCTTACAACTCCACATTTATTCTCTATGCCTGTGTCTGTTTCTGTTGCATACATAGGTTCATTTGTGCCACATTTTAGATTCCACATATAAGTGATGTCATATGGTATTTGTCCTTTTCTTTCTGACTTACTTCACTTAGTATGAGAATCTCTAGTTGCATCCATGTTACTGCAAAAGGCATTCTATTCTTTTTTATGGCTGAGTAGTTTTCCATTGTGTATATGTATCTGGTTATATTTCTTGATTGTATCACTATTAGTTAGAGATATCTGTATATTTATCCTAATCTGGAGATCCTACAAGTTAACATGAATCCAATAAGAGGACTCCTTGCTCTTTCAATCATACCATTTTCCAAAGGACACACATGTTCAAAGCATTCTTAAAAGCATTTAGATTTCAGTGAGGCCTTGATGGGATTTGCTACCACTCTAGGAAATGATGAGAATTCCATCATTTAATGAATATTCTAGCTTTTTCACTGGTATTTCAAACTTGCTGCAGATCACAGGTGTTCCAGTTAGATACTTCCTATGCACCTAAAGTCCAAAGTTAACACAGAGCAGAAATAACCCCTGAAAGACAAAAATGATGCAGAAGAGTAATATGCATGAGACTTTTCTTCCCAAAGAGACTGTGGAATGAATAACAAAGCTCTTCCTCAA
Organism: Catagonus wagneri; assembly: GCA_004024745.2. Lineage (NCBI taxonomy): Eukaryota > Metazoa > Chordata > Mammalia > Artiodactyla > Tayassuidae > Catagonus > Catagonus wagneri. The sequence continues at coordinate 597,120 of PVHT020000141.1, forward strand.
CCAAAAATTATTTAAAGAGGGAAGCCCTACTTTGCAGGAAAGGTTGGAGACCGTGATGTGCGCCTCACTCTTACCCCCAGTTCACCAAGGGGCATATGCTGGTGGAGAACCCTGAGGCCACCTCAGAGGCAACTCCACACTTAGAAATGGGTGTCTCAGTGGCTGCATCATCAAGATGGCAGCTCACGTCTGGGCAGCATCGGAAGGATGAAGTCTGCACAGAGAATCTACCACAGAGCGGTGTTCTCCAGGGACCCATCCACATCGCTGTGGAGAAGAGGAAGACACCTGTGCCTGATGGAAAGTGTCAGATGCAGACTTCACAGAAAGGCGGTCTTTTAAAAATTTTTTTTCATTTTTTATTAAAGTAGAGATGATTTACAGTGTTGTGTCAATTTCTGCTGCACAGCAGTGACCCACTCGTACATGGATATACAATCTTTTTTTCATACTATCTTCCATCATCTATCCCAAGAGAACGGATAGAGTTCCCTGTGCTGTACAGTAGGACCTCACTGCTTATCTATTCTCAATGTAACAGTCTGCATCTACCAAATCCAAACTCCCACTCACTCTCCCTCCCCCTTGGCAACCCACAAGTACATTCTCTATGTCTATGAGTCTGTTTCTGTTCTGTGCATAGGTCCATTTGTGCAATATTCTAGATTCCACATATAAGACATATAAGTGCTATCATATGGTATTTGTCTTTAGAATAAGGTCAAACATTCAAGGCTGACCCAACATTAAGGAGCAACTAACCTCCATGGCATCCTTATCAAAGATTCCTGTTTGCTTCCATCGCTTTAAACTAATTTAATAGGAGTTGATAACTGCTTCACCACAATCACCACATAACACTTAAAAGATGTAGATAACATTTCACAGAAGTTTTCCTGGCCCTCTTAAGCATCTCACAAATACACATGAACTAATTTTAGAGGTATTACATATACATCACAGCTAAGGGCACATATCCATGGAATCATATTCAGACTAGAGTCAGCTCCTGCCTTGTGGTTAGCTGTGTGTCCTTGAGCAACTGCCACTGTAGAAAACGTCAATGAGAACAATACCTTTGTCTTAGAGTTACTGAGAGGATTCAGTGCATTAACGGACAGCAGATAGTAAGAGATTATTAAAAGTTGGTGTGATCAAAGAGCTATGTATTTACTGTTTTTTCTCATTTTTCATTATGAGAAAGAAGAGTAAATTAATTTGACAGATCAAAAAAAATAAAATCACTGGTCACAAGGAGTTTACACAAACTGGATGACAACTGACTCACGTATTTGTGTGGGGCAACGAGGTCTTCAGTTCACTGACTAACCCAGGTCTCAATTATAGCATAAATCTACTGCATCAAAAACAACTACTTAATTAACATTCAATCAGAACTGGGCTTGCTTGCCTTATTTAGTCAAGTAGATGACTGATTAATTTTGGCAAAAGTAAATGTTTTGGGTGGTTGCACTGTCACTTCCATTACTCATTTCCCTAAGGACGTTTCCCTGAGCTGATAACATCATGTCTCTCTATTCACTTTTGATATAAAACCACGTGTCCTGGGCATCCCTGGATTCTTATTCCAATTCTTCTACCATCAGTCTCTAAGTCCCAGCTGAAAACTCTGTGGAGGGGTGCATGTATGTGTATGTGTGCACATGCACATGCACATGTGTGCATTTCTGGGTTTACATTTGCTTGGGGCCATAAAGAGCTAATTGACTAACATAGTAGAATAGTCATTCTTAGTGCACTGTTATCTTGACCCTGAAGGAACAAGACCATAAACAAATCATCTCTCCAGGCAATATCTTTAACCAACTGTATTTAGGAAGTTTAAGAGCAGCTGATCCAATGCAGTTGATTAATACACCTTCATTGGCTTACACATTTCAATACATGAATATCAAATACATACATGGATTCCCTATTCCATAACTTACCTAAGTCTTGGATTAGAATTGAAAATTTGGTATTCATCCTTCAACAGTCAAATATACTTACTAAGCCAGGAGATGAAAACAATATTCACCCCCCTAAATGAACTGAAACCTATAAAATTTTCAGTTTCAGCCTCTTCTATAATGCACATTCTTCTCACACTCTAACAAACTTTGCTGTTACCTGAACATTCCTAATTCGGGGATCTGAATTACTACCATCACAGTGCTCATTTTGAAAAGTAAAAGGAATTATACAACAGGGCCCATCTTGTATCATGTGTTTTTACGTGATATAAATATATCATGGATTAAGCTACTCATGATAGAGAAATCACCAAGATTGCAACTAGAAAAACATAAACCTAACAAAGGATTTCAGAAGGACAAATTGAACCTTGGAGAGAAAAAAATTAAGACAATTTTTCAAATACACAATTTAAGTTACTTGTTAAGTAAAATCCTCAAGCCAACTGAAGAAGAGGGAGGAGAAGGAGAATATTTAAACATCTAACAGTATTACTCACATATTCTTGTCACCTCTTCCCAAGGTTAATAGGACAGAGGCGCAAATGTTCACTTGTACATTTTCCATTTTGTGGCTTACCACATTCAGAAAGGGAAGCAATTTTTTCCCCCAGGCTGTTCTGAGTTGGATAAAAGGAAACAAAGCAGGAAACATCTTTCCTATTAAGTGACGGTGCTCTCTGTGATGGTTTCCAATGAAGAAGGAAAATAAGAATAGTAAAAAGCTAGGTCCATTTGCAGAAAACTGAGACTCGATTTAAAAGTCAGCTCAGCCAAACAAAACCAGACGTCTAAAATATGACATCCTAAAAATGTTCTCTCTATATATAATTGTGAGATATTTTTAAAAAACCTAAAAATTAGTAAGTGATTGAATGATTTTCTAAGGTTAGGAACAGTCCCCACCTGAAATGCATTTCGTAGATAATTCAATATCTAGAAGTAAAACATAAAATTTCGCTTATGCTCTATTTTTAAAAAATCACCACTTTAAACAGAAAAATGGAATACGCCGACATTTTAAAAGCTACTTTTCTATGCACATGTAGAGAGCGCCATATTTTATGAAGTTTGCTCCCATCTAGAGATAAAAGCAATGCCAGCTCTTAAGCTCTGATAGAGACTAAGACTCAAGAATGTTATCAACATTATACAAGAAGTAACACTTTGTTCATGAAACATAGCAAATAAACTTGCCTATGTAGCCCATTCCAGGAGAATTTTCTACTTCCATTATCCTATAGGGAAATAAAGAGCATTCAGGCTCCTGATCAGTCCTTATTATCTGCTTCTTTCTTTGCTCAAATGTACTAATGAAAGCCAACAAAAAGTATCCCTTCCCTTCCTCCCCCAATGGTACTTTAGACTAAAAACATTGGTAAAGATCTGTTTACTGGTTCTATCCCCAACATTCTCTAGCTACATAACCTTGAATAAATAATTTCCTTTCTCTTCCAAGTCAGATAACATGGAGTTTGCATGGTCTGCAGATTGGCAACATCTCCCCTCAGTCTCCTATCTGCTGTCAGAAATCTGAAGGTTTTCGCACAGCAATTTCTGTGGAAACCTTGTGAGCTGTGGTCCTGAAGCAGCATTGCCTGGCAATAATGGTAACTGCATCCCAAAAGAACCTTGGAAGGAGGGATGCTGGGTTTACAGAAAGGAGTCAAAAGGCAGGAGTCTCTGAGAAGGGAAAAGGCTAGGACAAAGGCTGCAGAAAAAAAATCTGAGGCCAAATACGGCCCTCTGACAAGCCTCTCCCAGTGACCAGAGTAGGGAGTACAGCCCCATCTCTGTATAGTATCAAAAAATGGGATCCCCAAATGGAAGAAGTCATCAAAAGTAAATTCCTTCCCTCAAGGTACATACTTTGCACGTAACCATACTCTTCAGATGGACCTTCAAACAATTTTTCCTACTTTCTTACAGGTGGTAAATTCTCTGCCTTTCAGAGGTACACTGGTTCTGACAAGATGAACCTCCTTGGTTAGAGGTGGGCTTCCAGGGAGATGCATTTAGTGTAGTTACATAGTACTTGGTTCACTGAGATCTGTCCAGAGAAGAGGTGTTATGATTTCCCTCTAAGAGATTCACTTCTCTGGTGCTGTGGTCACTGGCTTTCAGAGTAAGAGGTGTCCTCAACTGCTCATTCAATTTCAGTTACTGCTGGGGTCTCCTTAACATCTTTAACAAGGCCATCTATCTGCATGCTGGCCAAATCCATTATGGACTGTCATGGACGCCTAGGAGCCAGCAGGGGTGCCCAAAATGAGTGGGATCTCACAAAACTGAAAATGCTTTGGCCATAGGAAAAGAGAGTTCATAGCCCCTGTCCTATTATCTAGGAAATAGGAAACTCTAAAGCAGGAAAGGCTTCCAGACTCCTCCAGGGAAGTCAAATCCCATTAACTGGCTCCATCATTCCCAGTTAGTGCATGTACCAGTCTTCCAACACTGCTGGGTTACTGACTGTCTGCTGCACTAAGCTGTAAAGCTCCATCAGGGCAGCGTGTCTTTTTTCCTATTTTACTCATTATTTTATATCCAGTGACCAGCCCAGGGCCAGGCACATATGGATACTCAATGCAACATGCTACATGAATGAATGCACAAATTAATTGATCAGCAATTAATCAAAAAACAACCATGAACAAACATACACTCTGGTCCTCAGTTTCCTCAAGTGTTCACCGTAGGTTCAGACAAAATACTATCTTTTTTTTTTTTTGTCTTTTTGCCTTTTATGTAAAGCCACACCCACAGCATATGGAAGTTCCCAGGTTAGGGGTCTAACAGGAGCTGTAGCTGCCGGCCTTCGTCACAGCCACAGCCACGTGGGATCCGAGCCACGTCTGCAACCTGCACCACAGCTCACAGCAACGCCGGATCCTTAACCCACTGAGCAAGGCCAGGGATCGAACCCGCAACCTCATGGTTCCTAGTCGGATTCGTTAACCACTGTGCCACGAAGGGAACTCCCAGACAAAATACTATCTTTGACAGTAACAACAAAGTATTCTTTACTTTCCATGTCTACATTACCGGGTATAAGCTGTGCTTCTATTTAGAAGACACTCATTCAACATATGTTCAAATTTGAAATGCAAAGGTAAAAAATGAAGATCATGCCCTTAAGGTAGTTCCAATCCAATTAAAAATTCAGACAAGGTTAAGAATACAGAATGATGGCTGTTGTGATATGGGCACATTCATAAAGCTATGAGGGAACCTAGTAACCTATCTACCCTATCCTGGGGTAGAAATACTACCACAGAGGAGAGAGAGAAATGCCCAGAAGGCTTTCCAGAAGGTATGACCCAAGGCCTGAATGTTGGGTTCAGCAGACAAGGAAGGGAAGAAGAGGGAGGACTTTCTGAGAGCTTGTGCACAGGCAGAAGGTAAATGAGAACTTGCTATTTTCCAAGTAAGGCCCATAGCTACATGTGGCTGGCCTCATGTCCCATGGATCATCCTACATGATACACTCACAAGTCCATCCCTCTTGGATCTGAACCTTTTTACCAGCCTGATGTATCTGAAGTAGTTGAAGCTATGATATGCCTGTCATTAATTCTAGAATACAGATGCGTGATGCTCAGAGTTCAGGGCTGATGGGAGCCAGGGCACTCCAGCAGGCAGGTATCTTGATAAGTGACCACACACAAAAATTTTGAAATCATTCTGATGATTCCTCCCTCCCTACTAATAACTACTTTCCACTACTTTCACAGGATCTTGGAAGAACTCTGGTCCCATTTTGTAGATAAACAATTGGAATCAGAGGCAGATACTTGCCAATATCTTCCCAATAATGAATGTTATAGCTAGGAGAATGTTCAGCACTTTCAGTTTCCAAGAAATACGGAATCTCATATATCTGCTTCAAGTTACTGATTTTGGTGCATATTTCAGGGCGACTGCTATTGTGTCATGGACAGGGAAACTGAGTGGTTTGAATGTGCTTATCAGCTGATTGACAGAACAGGAACCAATGAGGAGCTGAAAGGGATCAGTGAAATCTGGAGTCCTCCTTTTAAGCCCTGCACCCTCACATCTATCTTCACCCCCACAGCTGGATCTAATAGCAGCTACCCGGGAGGAGAGAAAGCAGGCAGAGGAAGAAGCGATGGAGCAAACCTGCAGATGTAATAGACCACGCTCTAGCCCATATTGGTCCAGAGGATGCACGTGGGCATAGGTCCCTCTTTATGCCCCAACAGTGCCTGCAAATCTGAACACAAAGTCGACTTTCAGTGGACTCTTCTACTTCAGCCTCACTTCAGGTCCACAGTCATACTCTCATTATAAGTGTGGGCATTTCTAGCTCAGGCACAGCAGTTTTCACATCTTTGCAAAGGTTGCATATTTGAAGTCATTCTCTTAAGAACTAAATTCAGTTACTGCATAGACAGAAAGCCACTAAAATTACTTTAAATTCTTTTTTTTTATCTTTTTGCCTTATTTAGGGCTGCACTCGCGGCATGTGGAGGTTCCCAGGCTAGGGGTCTAACAGGAGCTGTAGCCGCTGGCCTTCGCTACAGCCACAGCAACGTGGGATCCGAGCCGCGTCTGCAACCTACACCACAGCTCACGGCAATGCCAGATCCTTAACCCACTGAGCAAGGCCAGGGATCAAACCTGCAACCTCATGGTTCCTAATTGGATTTGTTAACCACTGAGCCACGGCAGGAACTCCACTTTAAATTCTGATATTATTTTTAAAGGGAAAATCAATTTCCAAAACCAAATTAAAGGGAAGAGTCATTACAAAATCATGGTAGAGCTAAAGCATGTGTTTAGGTATATCATTTAGTTGCCCAAATCAAGTTAAGTTCAAACCAATGACTGTTTCCCCAAGAGCAAATAATTTACAAGGCAAAGTACAAATATCAAAAGTAAAGGCTGAATGTTACATAATCTGTCACAACCTGGTTAAAAGGCTGTACGGAATGTCACCCACTCCACTAACTGATTAGATATCTTCAAGTCTTCCCTTTCTTTGTCATAATTATCAAACTTAAGTTTGACAAATAATTTGCCATTTGGAAGAAATTATGGGAAATTTTATCTGGCGTAACAGTATTTGTGTGTACAACTCAATTAAAAGCATTTCCTTACCCATCAACTCAACTTTTCTCTCTACACACATTACTAATAGCTTATGGTTAATGTCTCAGAAGGATGCCATGACAAAGAAAAAAAAAAAAAATGGAGTTCCCTTCGTGGCGCAGTGGTTAACGAATCCGACTAGGAACCATGAGGTTGCGGGTTTGATCCCTGGCCTTGCTCAGTGGGTTAAGGATCCGGCATTGCCGTGAGCTGTGGTGTAGGTTGCAGACGCGGCTCGGATCCTGTGTTGCTGTGGCTGCGGCGCAGGCCAGTGGCTACAGCTCCGATTAGACCCCTAGCCTGGGAACTTCCACATGCCGCAGGTGCGGCCATAAAATGACAAAAGACAAAAAAAAAAAAAAAAAAAGGAAGGATGCCATGAGAATAAAGAGATACCTTTGACGTGGTATAAATCAGAATATGCACTGGCCTTCTAAAATCCATTAAATCTGTATTTTAAACACTAAACGTTTCCAAGGGCTTCTACCCCTCCAAGCACAATATTAAGTTTGCTTACATCCCAAACCCAGGCAAGAACTGAAACCCACTTGCAGCATGACATTCTACCTGTTGACCATGTGGACTATACTCAGTTGGAAATGACAAGCTTCATAACAGAATCCTATTGCCATCCTGGTTCATGTCCTTACCAAACAAGAGGTCCTTGATTTTCCTTCTTCAAATGGCAGTGGGAATTGTCAGACCTTTCTTCAAGGAATCTGGAAGGTATTGCCTGAAATGTACCCAATTAATGGCAGAAAGTGAAGAAGCGCCAGCTCATGTTATCTGCTCACAATAGGTCACTGTGGATCTAGGACTTTTTCACAAATGATTTGGAAAAACCTTTTGTCCATCAAGAGAAGAAGAAGTAAAGAAGCCTCTCAATGTTGGGCTCTGCCTGTGCCCCTGTCTTTCATCACACCTTCAAATTCAGGGAAGACTTTAATTCTATCGGACTGTACCATAGCCATTGCAAAGTTGCAATGGCCATGATGTGGAAAGCCAATTTTCCTGGGAGAATCAGAGAAGTCTGTGGTTTTGTTGTATGGATTTTGCCTTCTTTTTTCTTTTTTTGACTATATACAATTGATTTAGGTTTTAACTGGGGGGGAGGGGCTTTTAATTATGATTTTAAAAGCTGATCATCTATTTTGAACACTGCCTTCACTGCTAACTATGTGCATCCCCTTGTCAGCATAAAGAGGACATATTAATTATGCACAGACATCTGTGTCGTACCAATATACTTTATCTGAATAGGACAGCACTAGTCTTCCCTTAAACTGGGCACTGTAATCCACTCAGCATTGAGGTACTGGGCTAAGGAGGAACGTTCTAGACCATAAATGGTGCATGATTTTAGGTATTCTTTCAGTAGCAGAGCCCTTAACTTCTCCATCTGAGTCTTTCTCTTCCTGCCCTTGACCTCTAGACACAATACGTTTAAAAAAAAAAAAAAACTGACAATGACATATGACACTATACTAGAATGGTCATTTAAATATCACTAATTTTAATTCAACTAATTTCTGTTTCTTGGTGGAACAGAAATAGTTAACCTCTCTGAATCTCACCTTTTTAAACAGAAAACAATGTTTCTCCCCTAACTCCTCAAAACAGTTATTCTCAGGGTCAAGTGCCAACATGTAAAAGTGTTTTTGAAACATTTTGAAGAGCCACGACAAATATGCAAGGGCATAATCATTAAAGTGAGTTGAAATCCATTTTTTGAATGTAGGTGAAGGAAAATGGAATTCATACAATTACCTGAATTGAAGGAAGAAAAAAAGAGTAACTCTGGATATTGAAAGTGATCTTTGCTTTAAATTACCTGGACTGGCCCTTTACATTACTGAAATACACAGAATAATCATTGTTTTTTTTTTTCCTCTTTGCCCTTACTTGTGGAGAAAGAGTGAAAGCTAGAGATATTATTATTGTCATCATTACTATTATTGTGCAGCACACCTGCTAGTCACAATTCAATAGCTATTGAACATATGGCAATTGTTTTTCATGCTAAATAATAACCGGCATGTTGCCTGGTTAAATGACACATCTAATAGGTTTGAAAGCTGATTCACAGCAATTGTTCACAGCTATGATTTATATTTTCACGACTAAATGCCCATCACACAACTTTTTCTTGATCTAATTTTTCTTCACAGAACTATTCAGCTGCCCAAAAGTACTCTTTAATTCTAAATTGTTCTGTCCTCAGCATCAACGTACACACCTTCAGTTTGAATTTGCACCCTGGCATTGTTAAAGCAGCATTTATAGAACTTAACATCAATGAATCACAAGAGTATCTTTCTGGGGCTGCAACAATGGCATGCAGAAGTTCCCCAGCCAGGATTCGAATCCATGTTAGAGCAGCGACAACATGAGATCCTTAACTGGCTGAGCCACAATGATATCTATTTTGAGTCTACACCAGGAAGCAGACCCAGGAATGCCTATGACTCTGCCACAGCAACGTGGGATCTGAGCACACAGTGATGCAAATCAGTGCTTTCTCTCCTCCAAAATTATTGACATGGCAAAGAATTTGGGACCCACTCTATTCTATTCATTCCCTTACCAGGATATGGCTATGCATGTCTTACTCAAGAACAGCCCTGAAAGACTAGCTAGATACTTTGCTTTCTTAGGCAGTTTTGCTAGAGAGGGTCTGATTTCTATGTATTCATGCAGGGGAAAAAAACTAAACAGGTCTATTTTCCAAATTTAGATACAAAATCACCCATCGCAGGGGAAGTGGCCAAGGGGAAAAGGGCAATGGAACTCAAGTTTGAACTTCCAGGTTCCATCTGACTTTGAAGAGCCAAGGTAATATTAGGAAAGGTCAGATTAAAGATGAGTATCTTCATTTGCTAAAAAAGGAGACAAGAACCCAAAGAAGTTCAGACCACCTCAAAGAACCATTTTGCTTTAGTTCGAGAATATACTATGGATGATCAAGCCCATGTTTTGTCCAGCTCAGAGTTCTCACTATGTAGATATTCCTCACCTGTGCAATAGTGGCTGTCACGTTCTTTTCTTTTTGGGGCTGCACCTGCAGCACGTGGAAGTACCCAGGCTGTGGGTCTAATCAGAGCTGTAGGGTCAGCCTAACAACACAGCCACAGCAACATGGGATCTGAGCCACATCTACCATCTACACGGCACCTTGTAGCAACCCCATATCCTTAACCCACTGAGTGAGGCCTCATGGACACTACGTTTTAACCCACTGAGCCACAACAGGAACTCTGTGGTTGTTATATTCTTTGATAGCCCTATGGAAGCCATTTGCAATAAAGCAAACTGTAAAAAATTAATTTATAATTTAAGATATCATTATAGGTTTCAGTTGCCAAATAGCTTTACTATTTCCTATATTAATTAGATGCCCCTTCCAAGAGGTCAGTGGTTGGTAAAGACACTTCAGATGTGGCAGGTAAAGCAGGTAAAGTAATCATTTGATGTAGATCATACTATGATGGAAATAACCTTCACCAAAAAAAACGGGGGAACCTTGGACTTTGCTGGGAAAAACAAAATTATGACGGACCCAGGAGCTATAACAAAAATGAAATGAAATCAATGTTAGTGTAGCTTGTTGCTTTGACTTTCGTGGTTTCATAGATAGTTGGTATTTGCAGAGTTGTCCCCAGATTCATCTAATATCTTTATTAAAAGTAATATGGGCCTGCTCTTTGCCTTTTTTACAATTTGCTTTTCAAATAAAACAATGTTCACAATAAAGCATTTGTCTACTTCTAAAGTTGACACTTCTGATTATATCCAAAGAATAGAAAAAATATAATGGAAACACTTTTAAAATAAACTTTCAAATAGTTCAGGGTACATTGTCTTTCACCCAGCAGGTATCACAGAATACTCACATAATCCTTCTAAAGAATGTTGTCCACTGTTCACTCATAATAACCACAGAAAATGGAAAAGCATTTTCCCCAAGACAGACACTGAAATATTTCCTTCTCCTATGAGGGCTGTTTCCAGGACACCATCACACATGTATTAAAATCCTTTAACAGCCTAAAATGAGGAGAAAATCAGCTTTTAATTAGCAATGTGGATTGAAGGTTTTGGTATTTCCGTTTTCTTCCTTTGTCAACGTATGTGATAAAGCACTGAGCTTACTCATTCTGAAAATGTGAGCCTACATATTGTGGCCCACCTCTCCATGAGATGGACTGAATCATTTCATTCTGGAAATGCTCTTTCCACTCATGTATCACAGAGCACTGCAAATATCACCACCAATGTTAACAGAGCACCAGGACTGCAGGAGAGGAGACTTGAAGGAAGGGGTTTCTGCAACAGCAAATGCTATAGAAAAATGAGAACTGATGATCACATTTTGTGACTAGGAGTAGAGTTGCATGTTGATCCTAGAGAAAATAATTGCATTTGAGTAGGTTGGGATTATATCAAGCCCTATGTGGTAAAAAGGAGGATGGAGGACCAAAAAAAAAAAAAAAAAGGCGGGGGGATGAAAAGTACAGATTCTAAAATCCTTTGGCAATGAAGCTGGGAGGAAATTTGATCATCAGGAGTCAGAGGGAGGTAATTAGGGAACTGACGCCTGAACATGGGTCCAGCAAGGATTGAGGAAGCAGCACAGAAATAAACCCCTGAGGAGTCCTGGCAAAGAGGGAAGGCAAGTAAGGCCAGCAAGCATGTGAGTGGTGACAAGATGCTCTCCTTGAACAAAACTTAGTCAAGTTCCTCTAAGTCCTCCAGACCTTGACCTTGGTGTCCATCCTTGTCTGGTCTGCATCACTAGTTGCTGCAAGTATCTAAGTCAGTTTAAAGTGAACTCTGCAACTTCAACTGACCAAGTTCTTCACTCCAAACCCCCAACCTTCGTATGAGATCATTCCACGCTGCCTTGAGCAAGAATCCTGTTAGATCTGTTTAAACAGAATCCCCCTTATGCCTAATGCTTCTTCTTAGTCATTTTCCACCCACTGACTGACCATAATTTTCCCTCCTTCTGGGATATTGTTTCCTAGCAGGAAAATCCTACAACGTCATCTCCCGATTGAGCTCCATGAGCTTATACTTTTGAGGCAAAACCATAAGTGGGAATCATCTAACGAAGGAAGCAGACTAGGAGAAGTAAGAGCCATCTTGGCAAGCTGCCCATTATGTGCAAGAGGGTAGGTGGTAGACTCCACACCGCCAAGACTGCTGACTGAGCCCTTGGGCAGGATGCTATTCTCCTAGCTTCCGAGATAGAGAGCTGTGAAAACAGCAGCAAGGGAGCCAGCTCAGCTCCTACTCTCATTCCACACAATGGGCAGCATGTTCTAGGGGCACCGAGCCTGACATCTGGAGCCAGACTGTCTAGGTCAGAACCTGTTTACCACTCTCCAGTTCTGTAATGATGAGCGCATCACTTCATTTCTACCTAAATGGCCTCATTTGTATTAATAATCCCAACCTCATGTGGTTGTTGGGAGCATGAAATGACTAAATATATTCAAAAGTCTTTGAACAGTACCTGGCAAACAAGCACTCTAAATATTAGTTGGTACTGACATTTATTATTTCTATATATAATATTGAACATGAAGCCCTAGTGCTGGATCATTCAACAGAAAAGTACATGCAGCACACTGACAATGACCTATGAAATATCCAACAGTGGGAGTTCCCACTGTGGCTCAGCAGGTTAAGAACCTAACCAGTATCCATGAGGATGCAGGTTCCATCCCTGACCTCGATCAGTGGCTTAAGCATCTGGAGTTGCTGCAAGCTATGCCGTAGGTCACAGATGCAGCTTGGATCTGGCGTTGCTGTAGCTGTGGTGTAGACCAAAAGCTGCAGCTCCAATTTGACCCCTAGCCCAGGAACTTCCACATGCTGTACATGTGGCCCTAAAAAGCAAACAAACAAAAAGTTTAACAGTAACAACAACCCTTTCCCCCACCACCATAAGCTGGTCAAACACACACCAAGTGACACTGGTTTCCTTTTGCAATGAAAAGTTTAACTACATAGATCACACAACAGTATCACCAGTAGAAGACGAAGAGGCAGAGAGACTGGAGAGCAGGAATAGGTGGTTTAATTTTTGTCTATAATGAGTGCCATACACACAGTTATCAGCAATTTGAATTGTACTCCCATCAACACACTATTGCTCGCTCCATCCCCTGAATGTGATAGGATCAAATCAAACAGAAGAGATAAATTAAGCAGCCCCATGAGCAGAAAGCAGCAGGCATGGGTGCACCTGTATCAGTAACAAAGTGTGGCCAACTTCCTTCTTTAAAAGACACAGCCTATGGGAGAAGCAGCTGCCCCTAGAATAAGGAAAAACACCCAATTTCTTATCTAATTATCTGAAAAACTTTGGAGTGATGTCCCATGACATTGAGTGACACTAGAGATTCCCGCACTCACCTGGAGCTGAAACAACAAACTCCCTCACTGCAAAACGAATTTGGGGAAAAGCACAGATAGCAGTGAGAACACAACTCTGTCCCTTTGAGCCACTACAACATGAGATTTATTACTCACCAGCAAACAACTCATCGCTGTTGCTGCTGAGTAATTGGGCCACATTGTTCCCGTATATGAAAACTAATAGGACAGATGCTGGCTTCAAGGTTCACTGAAATTCAATATAATTTTTGTAATCGCAATAAGAACAGAGGTATCTTTTTATGGCCAAACTGAATGCTCATTTATAAATAAAAACCTCTATAGTTTGCTACATTCATGTTAATAGGCATCTTCTATACCAGATTATTTTTAGACATAAATAATTTTTGTGCCATAAAAATCTTGAATTCATTTGTCATCATCTGCAAAATCCTATGAAATCTAGCATTTGATAGGGTTGTCACATAAGGCAGCTGCTGGTCCAATAGTGCCTAGAGGGGAAAACTTGCTTTGACAATGAACAAAGAGGAAATGGACAACAGGGGAGAGAAAAGGAAAGATCAAAGGCATTATCTTGATCTATGCAGCTAGTTATTCATTAAACAAATTTCTATGAAGTATCTACTATGTTTCAGATATTTAGCGAAATACCATGTATAAAAACGCAGGTTTCCTAGCAGCAAGATGCCCTCAGTCTAGTTGAGAAAGACAAACAAATTAATTTGTAGCCTACCTATCACCTAGCAGAGTGATACAAACCTACCAGGTGCTCAAAGATCCTGAACTATAGAAGGATGTCCAATGACAGCAAATATGTAACCACACTAACAGTTAGAAAAGTGGCTCTGTGAGAATATCTCTGTCTGTGCTCACACTTTTCCATTTGAGGCATGGAAGAACCAATCTTCCATACCACTGAGCAGAAGATAATGGATATATGGTGTGAGGTCAGAGTAAGATTTCTTATTTGCTGCAAAGTCTCCAAATTATTCTTGGATGAAAACAAGACACCCTAAGACAGGGCTCAGGTGGAGGAAAGCAGTCAGACTTGACTGGGTAGGAAGGAGACTGTATCATTTTACATGCTGATAGTTCTTTTTCCTGGAAGACATTTTAATGTTTCCATTTTATCTGAATGAAAAGAAAAAAAATAGAAAGAAAATATCACATTTGACCTTGTCTTTCTTCCAGGATGACCTGTCTTATTACAAGAGCCTGCATTGGGCCATCTCAATGAATCTTCCCTGCTCTGTGACGACAGTTTACTAGCTTCTGTGCCACTGCATTTGTAAGGGGACCATTGCAAATTGAAGTCAGCCATTTTGCACATCACCTTAATACTAAATTTAGGTCCCATCTATTTCCTTTAATTGTGTACATCACCTTAGTACTAAATTTAGGTCCCATCTATTTCCTTTAATTGTTTACTGCTACATTTGTACAACCCTTTGTCCTGTTCCACATGAACACAGTGTGGCCTCATTTGCCCTGCCTGCAGGGACGCTCAGAACATCTGACTCAGGAGGGCTCATCCACAAAACAGTTCTGTTATTCTAGACCATTCTTCACGTTGGCCTTAGGAATTTGCTCCCATCTTAGAGACCAACTACTTGGATCCTTGTCCACCCTGTTGCCTCTTCAGAGGCCACAATTCCAGCCCCCAACATCATAGGAAATGTTTCACCCATAAGATAGCTGAGCAAGGCAAGTGAAGCTGACTAGCTGTAGGCAGAACTAAGAACATTGAATGTGTTCTGATTTCTATTTCCATGTTTTAGACAGTGATGTTTTTGCTTTTCCTCAAACACAATTTCTGTTTCCATTTTGTAACTGACTGAGAAGATAAAATGTAATTTGGGCCAAAACAGTTGAAAAGAGAGAGTGGGCTACTTTATGACCTAAAACATCTTGCTCAAAAATAAAAGTCTAACAGGAAAAGGCTTTCCAATTTGGGCATAGAAAAGGATCTCCTTGACTTGTATTCCAGCAGGGTTAGCAATTTTATATGGCTAGACATCATTCTCCTTTTCCATCACTAGAGAATTACATGATAGCACAATACATAATACCAGGAATAATAATCTATTCCTTTTTTTTTGGGGGGGGACACAAACACCTCACAAATAGCAATAAAGGAAAAATGGTTCATTTCTTTGTGGCTGAATTTCTAGCTCTTATCATTTGATACTTTGCTCTTTTGATGTGAACATTTGCTTTGAGTCAGGGAAAAGAAGTAATTACCACTGAATTCACAGCAGGAACCACTGGGATTCTTACACAGGACAAGAATTTGGAAGGACCAGTGAAGAAAGGATGGCCAAAGAATGAATGAAACTTAAAAACAATAAGGCCTTTTCAAGTATAAAGCTAAATATTTAACTTATGATATTAATAACCCTATGGGGATCAAAAAATAGATGTTACAACAGCATTTGATAAAATTCAAACTGATTCTTAATAAAATGTTTATATCTCAAAGACCAGCATTATGTTTTATGAGGAATGTCTGGACCTTTCCCAGCTGAAATAAGGAAAAACAAAACATTGTCTAGACTTTCCACTCCAGTTTAACTGGTTCTGGAGGAAAATACTGAATACAGTTAGGCCAGAGAAAGAAAGTAAAGGCATAAAAATTGAAAAGGAAGAGAAAAAAATTAACACTATTTATAGATGTACACTTGGAGCCTTGGAAAACACGAGAATCAATTACTAAAATATTACAAAAATCAGATAATGAAGGAGGTCTAAAGTTAACATGTACAAATCAATAGCTTTATTTATTTATTTATTTTTGGTCTTTGTCTTTTTAGGACCACACCCACGGCATATGGAGGTTCCCAGGCTAGGAGTCTAATCAGAGCTACAGCTGCTGGCCTATGCCACAGCCACACCAGATCCGAGCCATGTCTGCAACCTACAGCACAGCTTACAGTAACACTAGGTCCTTAACCCACTGAGCAAGGACAGGCATCCAACCCACAACCTCATGGTTCCTAGTTGGATTCATTTACATTGTGCCACAATGGGAACTCCCAATAGTTTTCATTTATACAAGGACCCTACATCCAAGGCATAAAAGGAATACTATGGGAATAAACTAAATAATTAATATATCATATCTATTGGAAGAAAACCATAAAACACTGCCAAAGGACCCAAAAGAAAGCTTAAACAAATGGAAAAGCATACCATATTCCCAGATAGAAATACTCAATATCAACTGGATTTTTTTTAAATCCATTTTGACATTACCCTAATAAAAACAATAAAATGTTTTGGAAATAGCTAAAGTTTCATAAGGAAAAATAAATAATTAAGAATCATGTGGAGTAGTCTGAAAAATGAATGTAATAAAGGAGTAGTCTTATAATATTTTAAACTATGCCTTAAAATAAAATAATTAAAACAAGTGATACTAGCAAGAGAGTCAAATTTCATGGGACTACAAAGTAAGATAAAATTTCAAATATGAATTGCAACTTGCTATGTGATTTGGGATCTCAAAAGAGTGGAGAAAAGATGGATTACTTAATATTGAGACAACTAGGTTGTCATTTAGAAGACACAAATGAAGTCATACTTTACATCTTTAGGATAAATTCCAAATAGATTAAAATAAGTACTGTTTATTCTCAGAATAAGGGGGGGGTCTTTCAAATTATGATAAAGCCAGAAGCAATACAAAACACTGGTACAATTATTTGCATAAAAATTTTTCATTTCTCTATAGTAAATACCACCAAAAAAGCAAACTAAAAGGACAGACAATAAACTAGAGAAAATATCTCCATTTTGCTGTTTGATATATGTATATCAAATATATATATTCGATATTTCCCCCAATAGATAAAAGCTCCTATAAATCAACCAAAAAAAAAAAGATGTAAAATTGGTAATGTATACACTTTTCACAGAGAAGAAAACACAAATGGCTTTCTGTACACAAAAGATAACTTGTTCTAGTAAGAAAAATGTAAACTGACCCGATTTTTTTTTTTTTTACATGTCAGTGTGGTAATGATCAACCAGTATGGTAACACATTGGACTCATGTGGGCATAGAAATTATATACTACTGGTGAAGATATAAAATGATGGGTGGCCTCTATGGACAGAAATTTGTAATATTTATCAAAATTTAAAATACACACACTCCATTTGACCGAATGCTTGCATTTCTAGGGATTACCCTCCAGATATATCTGCACACATGGAAATTGTAAACATGTAAGGTTGTTCGCTACAAAATCACTTTTAAGAGAAAATGTTGGAAAGAAAGTAAATGGGGGATTCACTGGTTGACGTATCCAATGAAATTCTGTGCACTGGCTTCAAGAGTAAACTCTGTGTCCTCATTTGGAAAGACCCCTCCCCAAAGATAAACTGCTTAGTGATGGAGAAAAATGTGCCAATCAGTGTACATAATTTCCTATTTGCTTAAAAAGAGAGAACCTATTTTTAAACAACATATCTGAATATCTAAAAAGATACACAAGGAAACTATAATAACCATACCCTTTGAAGAGGGAACCAATGGCTAAGAAATAGGGATGAAAAGAGAACTTATTCTGAACCCTCTGATCCCAGTGAATGTGAAAACTATGTCTTTATATGAACACAAATAAACATACTCATTTACCGCCAATCCAATAATTTATGAAATTTAAAATAAGCCACATTTGAATCCAAAATTTATTTTTTGGTTGCAATGCTTTTGTAAACATAATCATCTTAATCTTGAATTAAAATACTATATCTCAAGACAACTTTAAAAAAAAAATTTTTTTTTTGCCTTTTGTCATTTTAGGGCCACACCTGCAGAATGTGCAGGTTCCCAGGCTAGGGGTCTAACAGGAGCTGTAGCTGCCGGCCTTCGCCACAGCCACAGCAACGCAGGATTTGAGCTGTGTCTGCAACCTACACCACAGCTCACGGCAATGCTGGATCCTCAACCCACTGAGCAAGGCCAGGGATCGAACCCGCAACCTCATGGTTCCTAGTCGGATTCGTCAACCACTGCACCACGACGGGAACTCCCAAAAGTTTTAACGGAAGAAACAATTGACTACAAGCTAAGAGATGAAAGTTCCAGGCCTCGGTTTATTGCTTTTCTTGTTCTGTTCTAGATTTGTCTAAAATAAAACAAAGACATTGCACTTGATAAATTCTAAGCTCCCATCCTGAGCTAATAGTTTGTGTTACCTGTGCTATAAAGTTACCACTAGGCAGGTGGCTACTTTGATTTAAATTTCATTTTAAATTAGTTAAAATTAAACTAAAAATGTCTGTCCCTGAAGTTCCTGGTGGCTCAGTGTGTTAAGTATCCAGCGTCATCACTGCTATGGCTTGGGTCTTGGCCATGGCATAGGTTCAATCTCTGGCCCCAGAACTTTTGCATGCCATGGGTATAGCCAAAAAAAAAAAAAAAAAATCTGTTCCTCAGTTGTGCTAGCCACGTTTCAAGTGCTTGATAACCACTCATGGCTAGTTGCTATTGCATTGGCTAGCACAAACATAATTTCCGTCATCACAGGAATTTCTTTTGGACAGTGCTCTAGACTCTATAAACTAGGATGATAGTTTAATATATAACATTATTTGATACAAGAGCATTAACGCAGAAGAGAAGGGCATGTGCTCCCTTCCTTGTTTATGTTTATACTGGTTAATGTGGTTCAAAGAAATATCAAGGGCAACCATAATGGGGAAAATATGCTGTTAAAGAGCAATACACAGCCCAAGGGGTTTGTGAAGGAAAGACCACAAGCCAGGCCAGGTGATTTTGATGAATCTGAATCCACTTATCCACTCACCTGGGTCTGAAAACCCAAGCTGTGAAATCATATTATTATCATCACTGAAATATCAGATATCTTCTACGCAAGAGTCATCTCCTGTTTCCTTTTAGTGCACCAGCTTTAATGAGGCTAAACATGACTTTTTAGTCTAGGGCATAGATTAACCAACTACAGGTTCTCAAACCAACGAACACACTAACCAATGGTCAAAAGGGTGTACTCTTCTAAATGATGAGAAACTACAGGGGACATGCTATTTGACTTATATAATGAACATTACTGATGGGCTCTGGGATTAGGCAGTCCTGAGTTCAAATTCTGACTCTACCGTTAATTAGCTATGTGACTTGGCAAGTTACATAACCAGACACCTATTTTATAAAATGTATTAATAGTTCCTACATCATAGATTTGTTGCAAGAGAGATAAATATATATAAAGGATACACTGAGATACATACAGTTAGTACTAATTCAATGTTACTATTAATAAAGTTCCATAATATGTTTTTTAAATGGATGTCTGGTCCTCATGGCATCAATATCAACTAGCCATAATAGCATACTACTAATATGTATTCACTTCAGACCATTTACAAGATAGAAAACACACTCTGTGTTGCCTTCAAATGCTTGTGAATCTAAAGGCAGAGAGGAAAGTTAGGGGCTGAAAAGCTAAATGTACAGTGGCATAGCCCGGGTACACAACATGCTCCTGGAATAAATCTGGTATAACCAATGGAAATAGCTACAGGAAAGCAAAAAAGTCATCACACCACTGAGCAATAAGATATTAAGCACTTTTGCTTGCTGGTTTACATGTGTATAATATACAGAGTAACTTCTAAAAATTAATTGCCTCAGGCAAGAAGGCTGGTTTTTGTCCTATTACATTAAAAAATAAAACTGATGCGTTTGTGTATATGAGAGAGAGAGAGAGGAAGAGAGAGATTCCCTTTTTCCAAATCCTTATGAAAATAAATGGGTTCCACAAAATCATATTAATGATGTGGATTTGGTGTCATATGGTTGGCTGATGCTTAGCTAACTGGCAACCTTCAGAGAGAGATGGCAGACAACAAGCATCTTTGCCAAGAACTCATGAGTAAAATTATTGCTCAGACAGGTTTAAATCATGCTTGCTCATGGCGTCTCACACCACTGCACTTATTAAGAACAGGCAAGAGTTTTTGAAGTATGTCCAGATTTCAAGAACCCACCTGCAAGCCAGCCCAAGAGGGCTTCCTTTTACCTGAGCCAAAACGAGTCATGCTGGTTGAAAATACCTCCCCTACTGATTTGCCAAAATGTCTAAAATCTCCACTGTTGGGTAACTCTTTGCCTTGAAGCCTAAACTTCTATTAAATTTTGAGTTAGTTCCCTGAAAGTTAACCCACTTGTACCTGCTATGGAATAAGCAGTAGGATTTTATCAAATTTCTTACATTCACATGAGATCATGGAGCTCAGCTCAGGACATGTGGGACCAGGGAAAATTCAAAAATGACACAATGGTTTTTGCCAAGAATAGAACATTGAAGAACTCAAGCAAAAGAGCATTTGTCCAAGCCAGTAATTACTTGGTAACTCCAGGCGATGGCAATTCTTTCCCTTTAGCTGTCATTTTAAGAAAAATCTATTGAGCCATCACCGATCTCAAGGAATCAGACAGAGGGGTAGCATACTCTCAGTAAAATTCCCTGAAGGAATTCAGTTAGGTGTGCTTATCTGCATCAGTCTTGGGAACTCATTTGCCAAGGATGTTCTTTTCAGAAATCATAATCACTCTAGGTGACAAACTCTCTCTGAGGCCAAGGCTAACGTTTTACCATAGGATCTCTAAATGTTAGGCATCCATTGCTTCCAGAGAAATGTTTCTAAAATGGTCAGGGAACCATATGCTTCTCTGAGCCACACATGAGCAGAGTAAACTTTCCCACTGAATATGAACGCCAGCATAGTCTCTGTGTAAAAAAGGTGCTAAGATTTTAAGCTAACCAACCAAAAAACATTTTCTCCTTCTCCCTTTGCCTAGCCTCCTGCCCTCCTCCACACATGCCTTTCACATCAATATTCCTTCCAACAGTTTCCTCACTCATCCATGACTGAGATATCTACATCTAAAGGTAGGAGGTCGGGGTTTGGGGGGGGGGTGGCGAGGAGTCACACTGGGGTTGTCAGGTGATTATTAACTTCTGTTGAAGGATGCTCGTGTGCCACAGCTTTGCAAAGCTGGCTTCTTGGGCCGGTGGCTTCTTCCTGAACAGGTAAAGCTCCCAGGTTCTGTTTTTTAAAGACTGCTCACTTCCAATCAAGTCACCTTGAAACTCCTGCAAAAGGTAAACTGGTTCTCAGATAAAGTATATAAGCAATTGCCATATAATTTGGACTGTTTGCAATTTTAATAAAAAGAGTTTGAAGACAATAGGGAACTGGAACTAAATTGTTCACATGTGTGGCAAGACCAAGATTTAGTTGCAATAGAGAGAGCCCACTCAGAGGAATCTGTCATCTCTTTGCTCTAATCTGTGCTCTTGGAAGAAGTAGAATAACACTATTGAAAGAAACACAACGTGCCAGATTTTATGCAAGAAAGGAATGAGGGAAGACACAATAAAACCATGAAATGGCAACCATTCTCTGCCATCATGAATAAAATCTATAGGGCATT
The DNA here is from genome assembly GCA_004024745.2 of Catagonus wagneri. Taxonomy (NCBI): domain Eukaryota; kingdom Metazoa; phylum Chordata; class Mammalia; order Artiodactyla; family Tayassuidae; genus Catagonus; species Catagonus wagneri. The sequence goes on from PVHT020000141.1 coordinate 619,070, forward strand.
TAATGGCTAGTTTATTTCCCATTTTGACTTTTAAATTCAGAGCAAAATATCACTAAAAATAAGTCTTACACCCCAATTGCAATTGGAGATTCCATAAATCACATTTGAAGTTGCACCTCAAGCTAACACTATTTTCTTGATCAGGAGACCTTGGGTTGTAAGAGACGAATGTCTCTATTAAGGCTGTCTTTAAAGCTGTAACCTAGATAAGTACATAGAAATGTGCTGAGAAGAGTAGAAGAGGTGCCTTAAAAGAGAGTAATAAAAGATTAAAAATATAATCATCACTGTCTTTCTTTTAAACTGTATCACCTTAAAGGACTCAGGTCAGAGCCACCTCCTAGGTGACACTATTTAGTGTACAGCTGGCTTCTGAGTGAATGCATTACTGAAACTCAGGGTTTGCATACAGACCTCAAAATACATAGCCATAGGCAGCTATGATAAAGCTGAAGCTTTCTTGTGGGAGGAAAGGAAATCTCAGCCACTATTCTGAGTCTTCCTTCCCACCTGGAAAAGATTCCCAACTGCCAACATCAATCTCAGAAGAACTGGGCTTTTCCAGAGAGAGAGAATACCCAAAATTAACCCTGTCACTAGCTCCAGATGTTTTTTCTTGTCATTAGCAGGCAAGGTTTCACGTATTATGACTATTACAGTGATAAATCAATTACTTCTGAGAAATCTTAAAATTGTTCCACATCTGTCCTAAAAACTGTTTGAAGCTCTATGACATTGTGAATATAGCACAAAGCTATGTGCTCTGTAATTTCCCCTGAAATCTCAAACTCTTTGAGAATAATGTGCAAACTGAACATTATTTTTTAAATGAATCCTTGTAGAGGACAGTGGATAGGTTTTGACTGTCTTGTATTCATTACCATTTCTTTGGAGAAGCATACCCCAAATGTCATTGAAACTACCCTCCTCCACTCAGTGTTACAGAGGAAGCTGACTCAAGTTACAGCTGCAAGGGGTGGAGGTATTTGGGGTGGAAGTCTGATGCTTAGTCTCAAACTAACCAGCAATAATCCCACCACTCATCCCAGAGTAATCAGCTCCATGATAGGCATATGACCTGTAATGGCTTAATTAGATTGAAGCCCAGGAAATTCTTCCCAAGATTATGTACATGAATGAGATGACAACGACCAATTTAGGAACACTGAGGCAAAAAGCTTCATAAAGCCAGCCACTAGAGCCACAGCCAAAGAACTAGATTGAAATGGAGAGAAAAGCAGAGCTTGACTGTCATGTTCAAGCTCATGAACATGGCACTAAGGCACACCTCACTAGTAATTAGCCCTACCTCCCTGATCCAATCGTCTTCACTGGTTAAGCCAGTTTGATATTTTTCTGTTACCTGCAATTAAAAGTGCCTGAGATGATCCAAACATCTAGCAGAAGATGTTTTCAAAAAGCCTACTAGGTAGTATGTACATACATACGTAAATGCATAGTTCCAAAATAAACTTTTTAAAATGATTCAACAGGGCAAGAAATATTTTTCTTCTCTTAGTAAAGGGTAGTTACTTTTTCTCTTTTTCTTCTTTTTAAGGCTGCACCTGCAGCAAATGGAAGTTCTCTGTCTTGGGGATGAATCAGAGCTGCAGCTGCCACTGACGGCTTATGCCATAGCCACTGCACTGCCAGATACGAGTCAGATCTACGACTGATGTTGCAGCTTGTGGGAATGCCAGATCCTTAACCCACTGAGTGAGGCCAGGGACCCAGCCTGCATCCTCACAGACACTATGTTGAGTTCTTAACATGCTGAGCTACAACAGGAACTACCAATTTATTTTCTGATAACTATCATTCATCACATCCTGAAAAGAAGACTGATTTATTATTTCCAGCTAATGGTGGCTTGTGACTGGCAAAGACTGGCTGTGATTTTCTTTTTTTTATGTGAAATGGAAAATCTCATCAAAGGTCAAATGACCAGAAAGAGAAGTTTGAATCTCTCAGATCTGGGATGAACTCTGACAAAACATACCTCCCCGGTATCTAGTGAGAAAGGGAAGTGTGCTGTGGGATTTGATCCACTTGGTGGAGGAGAAGCTACCCATCCAGAAGAGAATACAATAGTGATAAATAGCTCAACCCATGATGCCTCTTGTGGTCAACCCATCTCTGGCCTTGTCATCTGTCAGACTAGCCCATCTCCATAAAACAGAAGGAGCCCTTTTTAGAGGGCAGTAGGCACCTACATGCAGACACGCAGAGAGGCAGGCAAGCTGCAGGCACTGAAGGGGATATGCCACTCACTCAGCCCTAACAGGGTTCTAGGACTGCAGTGGTTTCCCACTGTATCAAATGCCCTTCAGAAAGCCTCAGAAAACACGATCGCTACCTTTTTAATACACAATTATGGCCATATGCAAATTTGGAATTTAAGTCATAACCCAAAGACATCAGGCAGCAGATAAGATTCTACTAAAAATCGAAAAACTGTACCTACGTTATAGCATGGGTATGGGCTGTCAGTCTTCTGTTCCGCATGGCTCTGCGATGCCCAGCTGCCATGATAATATCCATTTGTAGCCTGCAGTACAAAAGGTACAAAACCTTTTGTTGAATGAATTTGCCAAGTTGATTGGACATATTATGTGCCTAGTGATGTCCTGGTAAAAGTGAAAAGCAAAAATAAAGGTGCCAGAAACACTACAATCTCTCATGAGGAGTTTCCAATTGAGAGAAAATGCAACACAACTCACAGGAAACTCAGAACATCTACATGAAAGCAGTACAGGTGAACAAGGTTACAAAAGACTACAAAAGTACACATATTAAGAGAATTCCAGAAAGATAGCCTGTTCAGAGCTGAGCGAGATTAAGCAGAAAACTAACTCTTTAATGAAGGAGCTGAGCTTTACATCAATTCCTGAAGGAGGGAGGGTGAAGCTAGAAAGCATAAGCCTAGCATTCCTGGAGAGGATTGACAAAATTTTCAGAGACCCCATCTCTCTTTGTTAACCATTGTAGCTCCAATAACTAGCTGAGTACCTGCTACTTAATCATTCAGTAAATATTGAATAAATGACCCATAGCCAATACACATTTTTTTGAATAAATGAATAAGTAAACAAGTTCTCCTGGCTAGTAGGTATTCCAATTCCTCTGCAAGATTACCAGGAAATCCAAGTACTGGTTCCAAGAATATAGCCAGATTGGGGAGAGTGTTGGTAAAGCTAGCTTCATACTAAAAAAAAAAACTAGTTTGACCTGCAAGTACAAAGGCACACGAGTAAGCTGAAAATAGCACAGGGGTGAGCAACAAGCTGGCAACAGGTGCCACCCACTAAGTAATTCCCAGTGCTACACTGATCTGCTGTTTTGCTTTCTGCCAGGGCAGCTGATGCTGCTGGACAGAGCACCCGTGGTGTTTACACCAGAGGAGGCCATCTGGAAAGGTAATCAGAGACCTGAGCCTCGGGGGATTACTGGACCCAGCCAAGCATGAAAGGAAGATTTGTGCCCAAGAGCTCTTTGGTTCTGTCCTGACCTTAGCTCCATGCTGCTATAATTTTGACCCTTTAATGTAACTAAATCAACTATAGTTACTTTCACAGGCGCCAGCCCCCTCAATTGTCATCAAAGAGCAGGAATTACACTGAAGCAGGTAACCAAGCAGCAAAAAGCAGTGACTATTTTGCCAAAATAAAGGCTCTTCTTCATCAGTTCTTGACCAAAGGAGTTTCTGTAATGGAAATTCTACAGGATATGTGTGGTATAAGATGTCACTGCACTACACACAATGTGTTTTTCAAACCTAATCATATTAAAAATATCTGCAGGAGTCTTCGAAAATATCTGAGACCTCACAGAAACTTTGGACTTTCCTGGCCTTACCAGCTGACAATGCATTTGGCAGAAACAGCCTTCACAGGCTCAAATCATCCTGTGCTTGCACTATCATACATTCTGCTGTTTTAAAAATTAAATGTCCTCCTGCCCACAGACAGGTTTCTTGGTTATCACCTAATTTCTTTAAATTCTAAGTTAAGACTACTTTTTCTAGCAAGATCCTATGGATGTAAGGCTGGGTACTTAGTACGCTAAAATGTAGACCAGCTTATGCAGAAAGATTTCTCTACAGTTGACCGCAAACACTCAGTCACTTTGGGAACAGATACACAGTTGAGTTTAATGAAGCAATAAAAGCCACCCTATCAAAACAAACAGTCAAATAAAATGAAAAGGAAAGAAGAGAAATGAAAGGAAAAAATGGAAGCAGAAATAATTTATCTTTTGTTGAGTCAAATCAGCCCAGGAAGGCTACCCAAGTGTAACTGGAGAAAAATGTTATTTACAACAGCCGGTCTTCAGATACAACTTTTTGACAGTTCATCACCTCAAAACCATGCTACAGAAGCTCAGCATTTTACATACAGAATTTTAACCACGTTGCTGTATTTCTCTTGTCCGATTATACAGAAGTCTTACTATTATTCCCTCATTAAAAGTTCTACCAAACTCCATGTTATTTTCTAAAGAGAAAAAAGGAACTCACTTCTCCAAAAGATGAAAAATAAAGGCACATTTTCTCCCAGTGACTGTGGGAGGCCATATGGAAAGTCTTACTCAAATGGCCATTACTTTTCCATGACAAATACCTTGCATAATTGGAGTAGTTAGAACCAAGACTGCCCAAACATCAGGGGAAAACTACCCCTTACTTCTCTGCTTTCTTTTCAATAAAATATCTGTAACATTAAAAACACTATAGCTGCTGTACAAGCATTGCTTTGTTTACTTGCAAGACACTTAAATTACAAAAGAAATTAGCTCCATTAAAAAATGTAAATTCCCACTGTCTGTTGTGATACTCTGAATGGGAAGAGCCAAGACAATTGTTCCAAAGAGTCAGCAAACCCACTGACCAAAGACTTTCATAGCTCAAATTTACTTAGCTTTTAGGTCACTTTGTCCTGCATCCCAGAGAACAATTTTCCTTCCAGCTGGTTTCCAAAATTATCTTATTAAGAGTGTATATCAGGATTAGGTTTTGCATAAGAAATAAAAAAACTTAAGCATGCTATAATATCATTTATTTCTCATATGAAGTAAGTCCAGAAAGAGGTGGTTCAGAGAGGATATGATACTTTCAAGGTTATCAGGGATCCACCCAAGACCTTTCCATCTTCCAATTCCACACCCAGGCATTGGTTTCCATCCTCCATGTCACCTCATGACCCAAGACAGTAGCTGAAATTCCACACCCATATCATCACAGATCAGTGGAGGGGGGAGGTGGAGCACTAACTGCACTGCTCCTAGCTGATCTGATCTCTCAGGAAGGCTTCCCAAAGTCCTACAGAAAACTACCTCAAGCTCTTTGGACTGAAGCTCAAGGTTTGCCAAGGACATAAGAATAGGCAACAGAGCCTTTCATCCCAACTGGCAATGCAGACAGCTCAAAGAGAGGATTCCATTTCCAGGGAAAATATGGCGTGTGGACAGGGACAGTGAACCACTAGTCTGAGTCTGTGTCACAGCGGACACCTCTAGGTGTATAGTCAAAAGCTAGAGACTAAGTTGAACTTCAAAAATGGATGATAGAAGTTGGTGTGCCTTGAAAGATGTATGTTTCTGCCTCAATCTTTTCTCTCTTTTCCTTTCTCTTCCCTTCTGGTGTCTCTTATCTTGAAAAAATTACTTACCTTCTCCGAGCCCCAGTTTCTTCTTCTAGAGATGGGGATAACAAGAGCCCCGACCTAAGGTTGTTCTGAGAACAGAGGTGTTCATATAGTTTAGATATTTTTTTCATCCTTCTGCCGAGCCATTCTCCTTTCCCTGATTTTTTTTTTTTTTTTGTCTTTTTGCCTTATTAGGGCCGTACCCATGGCATATGGAGGTTCCCAGGCTAGGGGTCTAACAGGAGCTGTAGCTGCCAGCCTTCTCCACAGCCACAGCAACGCGGGATCCAAGCCGCGTCTGCAACCTACACCACAGCTCACAGCAACACCAGATCGTTAACCCACTGAGCAAGGCCAGGGATCGAACCCGCAACCTCATGGTTTCTAGTCGGATTTGTTAACCACTGAGCCACGACGGGAACTCCATCCTTTCCCTGATTTTTGAATTTACTTCTGTCTCCCTTAAACCAGCAACTGGAAAAACGTAAGTGGGAAACACTGCCAAACAATCATCTGCCATATGCATTAACAGTTTGCACCCCTGGTTATTAATTTTTACAAGTGATTTTTATCTACATGGTTGCATTTAATAAAAACAAATAATTGACACATAAAATGTACAATGTAACTAAATGTTTTTTTCCTCTTCTGAGGTGTTTGGTTTTCTTCTGTGCCTCAGTGACCCTCAGTGGAAAAATATTTACATGAGGTAGAAGAGGATCTTTAAAAAAAATCAGTCTCCCTAATGTTCACACTTGGTATGAGCATGTGTGCACACTGAAACTCATGACAATCCCAATAACTGCCTAGTGTGACTATTTAGCTAGTGGTTTACTTTCTCTGCTCCTAACTGAACCTAACTTCCTTTCATTAATTATTTTACTCATAAAGCAATCAGCGTTACATACTTCTGCATATATATTTACTTGAACCACTCCTTAAGACAAAATCCAAAGGATTTTAGCAAAATCAGGCAACAAGATATATAGATCAACTTCTTCTGTTTTCAACAACTAGGATTCCTTGATCACGGCCTTCCTGAAGGTACGCGCCAGTGATAAGAATCCATCAGGGGCATGTATGTACATCTTTAAATTATCCCATTTGTGAGTCTCTGTTCTCCACCTGAAAATAGGAATGATGATAGCCACCACAGCAAGATTTTCATGAACATTCAAGAAGACAACACAGGTGAAAAGCCCTAGCCCAGACTACAAAAACTGGAAGTTAATTATCATTGTATCTGTTCAAAAATAATTATGGCATATATTTGGTCACTATGCTATCATTTTCAAAGCATTATGACAGTTTTGTTTAGTTTATTGTGGACATAGATGTTTCCTAAGTCCAAAGGCATGTGTCAAAATCTGCTCTAAGCTTTTCTAGTATCAACACATTTCCAATTCTTGAATTAAATGGACCAGAGGTTAAACATGACACAAGATGAACAGTGGTGAAACTGGTTTAAAAACAAACCAAATATTCCCATAAAAGTACCACAAAAACAAACAATGTAGTGTACAAACTGCCAGCCACTTAGAGTTTACACAATTTTATTACAATAAAATTGAATTTACAATGAATTGAGTGGGCCACCCTTAAATTTTCTATAACCAAAATTTTCTTGCTTTGGGGTAGTATTAGTATAAATGACAAAAAGCGTATAGCAGACTGTTAATTAGGTCAAGGATCAGTATGGGGTTACTGATTTAGAAGAGATCCTGCCAATACATCCTTATCCTGCTGACATTGTTTTTGAGGAGGCAATCAGACACTTGGTGCTAAGATCAGGAAAAAAAACAGATGAAGAATTCAAGAAAATTTAAACAAAACTACTACAAAAATAACCTTGGACATAATTGTGAAAAAGGATTCTATCTCTCCTGGTTGTCAGAAACTCTATATTTATTTGCTTCTGTATCTTTTCTGCAATTGTTCCCTTAAAAATGTCAGGGCTAATATTTGTACCCCCCTCAATTCATAAAACATGGCCCCTCTGTCGGCTTTTTGAGTACCAAGGAAAATATTGACAGTAAAACCTTGCCTGAGATTGCAACTAAAAATAAACTTCATAAATTTCTCATGCCATTGTTACCTGTCTCCCGAGACTCTTTCTATTTGCAAAACAAGACACCTTCTTCTTCCATGCCTGCATATAAAACCAAAATCTAGACTTCCAGAATAAAAGTATAGAAATAAGAATTCAAGAACTCTTGAGTCTGTTTCTGGCTTCTTTATTAAATCATTATTTCATCTCCAAGAATCCAGGGCCTGCCTTTTTCTTTAAATGTCATCCTACTACATGAAAACTAAAAACTCTTTACCTTTCCAAAATCTCTAATACGACTGGCAGGCACAGAAGCTGCTGTGATATTACTGTTTGCAAATATTCACTGCTCCTCCTTGGAGAAGAATTCTGCTTCCTCAACCCTTAAATGGCAGGTGTTTCCATTGGACTTGGTTAGATCAATGGAATGTAAGCGGGAAGATGCTTCAGGAATCTCACAATGGTTGTTTCTCCATCCGCCATGACTGGCAACGTTCAAGAGAGTGGCTGTTAGGTCAGACTGGGTCTTAGAATGAAGACAATGAGCAGCAAAGCTGACCCAAGCAGAGGACTCACAGAAGTCTTAACTGGTATAAGCCACTGAGATATAGGGGGCATCTGTTACCATAGCATCACCTAGCCTATCAAAACTTACACATAATTAAGGAGAATATGGGTTCTGTATTCAAGCAGATGTCAGTTCACATCCTCTCCTATATGACCTGGGTCAAATGTCTTAACCTTTCCACAGGTTTCCCCTTTCCTATTCCATGGGTATACCTATTCCCCTAGTTTTCTTACAAGGAGTCAATGAAACAGTGTTTACCAAAGCTCAGCAGAATGTCTGGTTTGGTTAAAGCTCAATAAAGTTTAGTTATTATTAAGTAAGGCTTCTATAATAGCTTCTTGAAATAGAGGTGCATTAACATCCTCTTCAAAGATCTCTACCTAGAAAAAAATCAACTCAAAAAACGGAATCAAATAGGCCACACAAAAAAGCCAAGGATCTCTTTTTATCAAGTGATCCTAAAGGTAGTTTTAGCCCAAAATCTAATGTTCTCTATTTTGATCTGAATAACTACGTGATGATCTCCAAGGCTAAAAATAAGAGAAGTAATAAAGTGATCGTTTTGTAGTATAATACTGTAACTTATGCATACGTTTCAATCTGACGCTTTGTGCCTACCCTAGACCATATTTCTGTGAAGCCACCTTTACCCACCCTGGGGAATCTAGGACATTAGAGCTGCAGGTTGAGGTCCCAAGGTCCTTTTCTTCATAAGAAATATCATGTGCCTCTGAATTTTGTCTCCTGCATCCAGACCTTCCCTCCTATATTGATAAATTAATCTCATGAGCAAATTTTAACTGATGGGTTCATGCAACTTCCCTTCCTTCCTAGGATTCTTCCATTCTCACTGCTAACTCAACACACTGACGAATGATCTTAGTAACATCCAGAACAGATCACTGGGGTCTGGGGTGGGGGAAACTTTCACTGAATAGCCTTCAAATCACAATATGTGAGTAGTTAGCATAACCATTTCTCCAAACACTCTCATCGAAATAAGAACTAGTTAGTTTACAGAAAAAAGATTATTTGAGCATCCATATAAAGTGACACAACATTCCTGCAACAATTTCTCTGTGTCTTCACTGTTACTTCTCCTGAAACGGAATCTGGATTAGTTACATCTTATCTGTGATAATTAGAGCTACTGTTCAGGTAAAAGTTTGCAGTGGTACTCTACTACAAAGGAAAGTTACATGGAAATTATTCAGATGATCATAGTCTTATTCAAGTTTTGCTTAAACATTCAATCCAAGGTTTGAAGAATACATTATGCTCAAGTCTCACTTAAACCTAATGAAAACTCTTCTCTCTTGGTCAGTGAAAATGGAAGCTTCACCTTGGTCGAAGACAAATATACACTGTAATATTTATAAAAGAAAAGTGGAACATATTTTTTTTAACTTTGGAAAAATATGAAAAGGCTGCTCAGACTGAGAGACAGGACTGCACATATAAGCCAGGTTTCTAATTTGGGATCACTTCAGAACAATGATTCCCAGAACCCCCCTTCACAAACATCCCTTTGACACTGTAAAGATGAAGAAAAGTGAGAATTCATGCTTCCTGGTTTCTAATGCAAAAAAAAAAAAAAAGATGACACGTGTATTTGGATTCCTGCTGTTTTTTTCCAAGTACATCAGTGATTCATTCCACCCCCCTGGAAAAAACTGACAAGCATTGCATTTTCCTGTAAGTAGAGAAGCAGACAAGTATTAGAGAAGTGAATCCACTCTGGGCATGAGTTTAGAAAACTGTCAAAAAGAACTCAGAGTCCAAAAGTGCTCTGACAAAATTGGTATGCACTGTACTTCATTCAGCCTAAAAAATGCTTTCCTGCTCTTTTCACTGTCTTTGGAAATAAGATAACGAAGAAAGAGATTTTAAACTCAGCCATAGTGGGAGTAAAATTATTTGGGGACTGTTAATGGCCATATATTTATAGCTCCATGACACCAGAAATGATGAAAATCTGGCTCTCATTCCAGAGTTAAAGGTAGAGAGCTAGCTTTAGCATTCGATTACACAGCTTTTACCAAAACATTTATGACTTGAGAACTATAAGCATACTACAAAGGCATAAAATCAACCGCACTGGAATGAGGCATTTGTTTGAGAAATTTGTTATACCACAATATACCACTTGTCTCACACATAGCTTGATTTTGCTTTTATTTTCTTCTTCTTTTTATGGCCATACCTGTAGCAAATGGAAGTTCCTGGGCAAGGGGTCAAACTGGAGCTGCAGCTGCCAGCCTACACCACAGCCAGGGCGTCAATGGATCTAAGCTGCATCAGCAGCCTGTGCCACAGCTTGCAGCAATGTGGGATCCTTAACCCAATGAGCAAGGCCAGGGACTGAACCCACATCCTCATGGAAATGACATCAGGTTCTTAGCCTGCTAAGCCACAACAGGAACTCCAGTTTTGCTTTTAGAAGGACTCATTGACTATATGCCCAGATAATATGACTTAAAATCCATTTTGCAAGGTAAATTTTACAAAACATAAAAGCTCCAGATGACTTGTGATACACATCTTTTCTCTAATCATTAACCTACAGAAGTCTTTCCTCACAAAACGTGTGAATGTTTCACTGCTAACTGGTTTAGATAATGTGCAATGCTCATAATTGAAGTTCATGAGTTCAGTCCCTACCAACTACTCCTAGAGCATTACACAATACTGCACAAACTGAGAGACAATTCTGCATGTGTTGAGGGACAATTCTCCATGAATATCTTCACATTTCTGCGTGATCTGGAGTTTCTTAGCAAAGTGTATTGGCAAGGCTGTCAAAGGATGCTTGAAGGGCAAATACGTCTTGGAAGTTAAAGACAGGGAATTTCTCTGCAAAGATGTAAGGATATTTCTCCTCTGAAGCCATTTGCTCCTGAAATGAAACCTACAGACACCTCTCCACTCTCCCTCAGAATCATATGTTTATATTCCAGGATGAGTCTCTGGATGGAAGGAAGCGCAGATGTGCCGGTTGCACTGTGGAAGCCCTAAATTTCATAATTTCAAAGTTCCTCTCGTGTGGTACAACAGTGCTATATATGCAGATGAGTGTCTGACCCTCATTCATCACCCCGTGAAGACTGGGGCTTGGGAGACTAGGCTAAGATGTTCTGGGAACAACAACAACAAAAATCCCAAGCTGTTCCTGGACCCAGAGATCTCACACTTCCTTCCTACATAGATAAACTTAACTCTCTTCATCATTCAGAGGAAGTATAGACCACCCCCAATTACAATGGCTCAATTTGTAATTTTTTTTTCTTTTTAGGGCCACACCCACAGCATATGAAAGTTCCCAATTTAGGGGTCAAATTGGAGCTGCAGTTACCAGCCTATGCCACAGCAATCGCCAGATCCATGCCACCTCTGCAACCTACACCAAAGCTCACAGCAATGGCGGATCCTTAATCCACTGAATGAAGCCAGGGATCAAACCCATATCCTCATAAATACTACTCAGGTTTGTTACCACTGAGCCACGACAGGAACTCCCTTGCAATTTTTTTTTTTTTTAATCTTTATGATGGTGTGAAAACAAAACACACACAGTAGAAACTGTACTCGGATTTTTCCTTTCGTTTGATCTTTTCTTGGCTGGGGATGTACAGTATCATCCTCTCCTGTGATGCTGGACAGTGGCAGCTCCCAGTCAGCCATATAATCATGAGGGTAAACAACCGATAGACTTACAGCCATTCTGTACTCAGAGAGCCAGCTTCACTATAAAAGCTTTAGGCTTTGTCTTAGTCCTCTGCAACTGTAAACTAATGAACGCGTTCGGGGCATGTTTGAGGTAGGCTAGGCTAAGCTACGACATCCTGTAAGTTAGTGTATTAAATGCATTTTCACCTTCAGTATTTTCAATTTATGATGGGTTTATTCAGATATAACCCCATCCTAAGTCAAGGGAGATCTACATCATTTATGACTCAGAAAAACATCCTAGTCTTCCTGCCCATTATCTTACAACTACAGTCTACTGAAGATATTGTGGAGAAGAACTTGTTAGAAGTACAGAGATAGGAAATTTTGAAGGAACAAACTAATAGGTGGAACTATGAGGAATCAACACAATCTTGAATTTTTTATATTAAGAATCCCATCATAAAACCCTTCCTCACATCACAAGAGGCTAATTTTCAAATGTCAGCTATGTGAGGGTAGGTTGAATTTTCCATTTTAGAAGGAAATAAAACTTTCTATGATCACTTAATTTATTATCTTTTGGGTTTTTTAAAGAACCACTATTAAGACTTGAAACCAAAAGGAAGAAAATTGCCCACTGAATAAGGTGAGGTTTCTCATTAATAACTTAATGTCAGTAATGTTATTTCCTTGAATTCTGTGAAATTCAGGATCTAACAACTGTGTAGGGAGTTGAAAGTATAAAAACTGGCCAATGCTTGGGAAGAGAAACTATTTACACTAAGAGTCTGTGGTCATCAATAAATGTAAAGTAAAAATTATATTAAAATAATCATTATTTAAAATACAGTACTAAACTAAGTACACATCCAAAACTGGAGATATAGTCCAAGCTATTCCACTTAACTCATACAGTATACTGAGACTAGGTGTTCAACTGCCTTTTACTTTTTTAAAAAAATTATATTGGGGTATAGTTGATTTACAATGTTGTTAATCAGTTATACACATATATCCATAATTTTTCCCATATAGGTTATTACAAACTGTTGGGTAGATTTTCCTGTGCTATACAGTAGGTTCTCTTTAATCATCTATTTTATACAGCAGTGTGTATATGCAATCCCTACCTTCCCAGTTTCTCCCTCCCTCCACCTGTTTCATCTATGGTAACCACAAGATTGGTTTTGAAATCTGTTTGTTTCGGTTCTATAAGTATATTCTTTTGTATCATTTTTACTATATTACACATTTAAGTGATATTATGTATTTGTCTTTGTCTGACTTCATTATCATTAAGATATGATAATCTCTAGATCCATCCATGTTGTTGCCAATGGCATTATTTAATCCTTTTTATGGGTGAATAATATTCCATTGTATATATGTACTATATCTTCTTTACACAGTCCTCTGTCGTTGGACATCTAAGTTACTTCCATGTCTTGACTATTGTGAATAGTGCTGCAATGAACTTTGGAGTTCAAGTATCTTTTCAAATTATGGCTTTCTCTGGATTGGCAGTGCGATTGCTGGGTCAGCTACCTTTTGAAAAGACATTGCAGGAGATTCTACAGTTTATCACAGGGAACTATATATAATCTCTTGGGATAGAACATGATGGAAAATAGCATAAGAAAAAGAATATATATAAATATATAATACATAGATTATGACTGGGTCGCTTTGCTCTGTAGCAGAAACTGGCACAACATTGGAAATCAACTATACTTTAATAAAAAATAAAAAATTTTAAAAAGTTGTTTTTCAGAAATATCTGATAGATTTTACTTTGCATTTAAATCATCACAGAATTCCTGGAAAATTTTTAATAACAGAGACTATACAATAGGAGATAAAATGTTAGGCTACTATTTCCCTCACACAGCCCCATAAAACTTATTTTTTGGTGGAAACAGGACTTAAGTATAAAAGTACAAAAACTGTTATAATATGAATCCAGATTGTATGTAAACAAATCATTTGAATTTAACTTAACCTAGCAACTAGCTACAAATATGTACTAATTAGTGAGCTATGAAGTCAACACTGACTCCTTTTCCTCAATGTCAAGAGTAGACTTCAGTATACAAGTTGACTTTACGCTTTTCCTTTTTTTTTCTTCCTGAGATAGGCTTGATAAAGACCTTACTAGTAGCATCCATGGGAATTACTTATTTTTAGGCACAAAAGCAGCAAGAGCCAAACCAGGATTCATTCCATGAGATCAGTTCCCTCTCCCTCAAGAAAAATTTTCAACTTCCAGTGCAGAAGGAAGCATGAGCCTACCAAAATTGATTTAAAATATTCAAAATTATTTGCACATAAGGGGTTCTCTGAGAAACGCAGATGCAAAGAATGAGATTTATAATTTAACTGCTCTCTGCAATATCTTACAAAAGGAATTTTAGATAATGAGACTGATTTTACAGTAAATGAGCTTACACAAATCAGAACCATGTCATATTTACCAACAATGCCACTTAAAAAGGAACCACTTTTGTTCTGCAGGATGAATACTGGTTTTGGCTGGATTAGGGAAGTAGCTCCATTTTTTCATCAGATGCTGCAGTGCCAGGAAAGTTTAAACACAGAATGAAGAAACAACTGGAAAAAGGGCTATTCCTGGCTCTGCTATACCACACACTGAATTTTTTTTAAGGAAAGACAAATGCAACTATCAAGATTTACTAATTTATCTAACAGCATGTTCTCCTATTCAATGCAAATGTAACTGAGTAAGTTTTGACTTTGCACCTGTAAGAGATATTATATGAGAGGGGGCTTAGTGTCCCTACAGCTGGGCCTGATGCAGTCTTTTCAGAAGCCAGAAGGAAGTCAGTCAAGAGTGTGTAGCAGAGATTGTGTGATCCTCCATAACTGGCCCCCTAGGTGGAAAGCCTCTGATCCACCACCCACTGATGGATCACACCACCCCTTCTGCTGTGCAGGCCAAGACCCAGCACACTCCATTACAAGTCTTTGTGAGACAGCAACAAATGACAGGGAGGAAAAAAAGTCATATTCTAAGGTGAGAAGCACTCAAATGCTAGAGAACTTCCTTAGATGTCCCTAACACAGAATCGCCACACGGATTTACTGTTATTATCTGTGTTCAACAACATGTGGCAGGTTCTTTAGGCCTTGGGGAAGCTCTGTCTTCTTGGACAGAAACTTTCTGCAAGAATTATTTAGAGGTACATCGTGCCAAATGCTATAACCTTAAAACCAGTAGCTCTTTAAAAATACATTTTTTTAAATAGGGATGTTTCAATTTTATACCTAGGATTTTTTTATTTTTTTTAACAAAAAGGAAAAAACCCACAAATATGTTTATATGGTTTATTTTCTGCCTTTTGGAACTTAATTTACATAATATTTCAATCCATCAGTGAGGGAATAAAAATAAGTTTTTATAGCTGTCAGGAAGAATGTCAACAGAATGGTGAACAAGGCTTTGAGATGAGGGAGGAAGAGAGAAAATCTCAGGTTGGCATTTCTCCTAACGATGTCCCAGGAGAACAGTACACACCTCGGAGATCAAACAGAGCCAGGAAGACCTGAATTCCAGTCCTGATTCTGCTTCTTACCGGCTGACTCGGTTTGGGAGAAATCACTCAAACTTCCCAAGATGTGGAATTTTCATACCTATCTTGTCTCCTTTATAAAGCGAGGGCCCAGATGAAAAATACACTGTAGATTATTTAAAAACTTTTAGAGGATCATAGAAATGTAAATTACACCTGGACCAGTTGGTCAATATATTATAATGTGGAAACTCTGATGCTTATCACTAAGTGTTGAAAGTTTTTTTTCCAGCTCCTGAAAGCTACTTAATAAGGGGAGAAAAGGAAGCAGGAATTACAGCCTTTGAAAATGTAATACCTAAGTAATAATCACACTGGAATTCAGGTAACTTGGGAGTGTCTGAGGGTCAGTGGGTGGACACACTCAAGGGAGAGTCAAGATGTACAAGCAAGATGTAGAAAAATGGGCCAGGGATAAGGACAAGAGATTTTCCCAAAAGAGAGACACACATCTCTGTCTCAGGTTCACATGTTCATGCCTAAATCTAAGAGTAAAGGGGCCAAATAATCACAGAAAAAAAAAAAACTAATGATGTTACTTTCTTAAACATAAGCTACTGTCACAGGCACTGTGGCTTCAAGGGTAATAGAAAGTGGCATTAGTTCATCCAAACCCAACCTGCACATTTTGGTACAGACAAAAAAAATCCTGACAGGCACATCTGTTGCCTGAGCCAAGGCATCAGTCTTCCCCGCAGCAGATGTGAGAGTGAGGGTCCAAGAGGGGAGAGGAAAATGGCTATTTTTATCTGGGGGTCCAGGAATAATTCAGGAGAAGAGACTTGCAGGAGCTACTGTCTGAATAAGAGTGGGAGTCAGAACATAGGCTTTGATGACAGTTACCATAGCCTGAATGTTACCCCCATGCAAATGGGCTTCAAGAAATGTTCCCATACATTAGATAAGAAAGATCCAGAAGATAAAGCATATACTTGACAAAATGGTATTATTTGTTAATTATAAAGGAAATCAGCTAGTGCTACATACTATCATGTAATATCCCCTAATCAATGACCTGTGTTGAGCAAAATATTTCATAATTTTACGGATCAGACTCTAACAGCTATTTAATGAATGCATCCTATGTGCTAAACCATGGGCTGAATGCTTCTCCATGGATTATCTTATTCAGCTCTCCCAGCAGATATAGGAAGTGGGTTTCAGCCTTCCCAATAACCCTATTTCAGAGCTGAATAACTGAAGCTTGGTGACCTTCAGTGCCTCTGCCATGGTCAAACTACCAGTGAAGGAGTTGGAGCTGGAAAGAAGCAATCTCACTCATGCTTCCCACTAGAACAACAGCCTGGGAGCTCCCCCACCCCACCCCCATGTGCCTAGAGTGAAGGTGACCAGAAAGTAAGGTCTGTGGGATGGCTGTACTGGGAAGACATCTTCAGCTAGAATAATTCCACAGATGCAGGACAAGTTTGTGTTCAGGCCATGTACATCTAATGCTGTATTTACTGGTTCCAGATGAATTTTGCAATTTTGTATCTAAATTAAACTGTGCACTGCTAAAAACATCATTTGGGGTTTAATATCTGAGTGCAAACTGAAACTTGGCTTTTTATCTTTGAAGAGTGATAACTCCTCCGAAACATGTTTATTACTGTGTAAAAGGGAGATGAGGAGTAATAATGATCATTAATTTTAGGGCTTCATTGTGAAAAGTAAAATGAAATAATACGATTGAAGCATTCAAGAAAATCCCGGCAGTGTAGAGTCAATGATAAAAGAGGCAGCATACTCTTTCAACACGTATAACTCTTTATCAGAAAATAAAAACTGTGTTAATACCAAGTGACTTAAAGTGACTTAAAGCATTAACTGAAAAGTAAGTCTTCTATACTGTTTCAATGTGATACACAGACTCTGATCCTTATCTTTCAAGAACTAGAAATGCTCTTTAACTGGTTTATATACAAAATATATATTACCAATTTCAGTATACTATGATGACAAATACGTATAGAAGTAATCAAACTATAAATGACAACATAATGTAATAGGCATGAGAAGCAGCTCAGCAGCAAAAAAGTGAAGAGAACTTGGAAAAAAACCTAACACAGGTTCAGATCTTTCTCACTTTATTGCTTTACTCTTTCCATCAATAAATGGATTTACAGCAGGTAACTTCGACAGTCCTCCCAATGTGAAAACCATCATACTGTTCTTTTAATTTTCAAGTATTTTTGATAATCCTAGTGGGTGGACCATGGATGAATAATAGACAGATTAATTTTAATGACAAATTTCAATCTCTGTCTGGTTTTCATTTCACTACCTTGCATGTGGCTCTCCTTCGAAATTTGGATGGAAAATGGAAAGCAGTGGAATGCTTAAGAAGTAAGGCACCTCTTGAAGAGAATGACAAGAGAGAATGACTAGAGAGAAAAGGAGAGGGGAAGGGAAAAGGAGGAGGAAAAAGAGGGCAGAGGTGGGAAAGGATGGAAGGGAATGGGGAGGGAAAAGAAGGAGGGAGGGTGAAAGGAGAGAAGACAGAAAGAAGGATGGGGAAAATGAGATTAAATACAGTGAAGCAGTCAAGAAACTGCTTAAACTGGGTCATCAGGTTTCAGAGCAAGAATTGATGGCTAAGCTGTTCCTAAGAATCCCTACTGGAAGAGTACACTATTCAGCAGCTCTCCAAGTGTCCTCATTGGCCAAGCAACAGTAGCATCAACCTGGGAACTTGATAAAACAACCCCTATCTCCACCCCACCCAGACTCAGGAACTCAAACTCGAGGGACAAAGTCCAACAATTTGTGTTTTAAAAAGTTCTCCAGGTGATCCTGGTGCATATTAGCCCCCTCCCCACCACTATATTTTCTTCTAATTAATTCCAAGATTAAGCTTTTTAAACATCTGAAATCTTTAGTACTCCATATTTAAGCAATAAATCCTACATTTGATCAAGTTTCAAAAATATCCTATAATCCGTTCTAGAGCCTGGAATTTCGCAGCTGTTATATATGGGGTATGTGTGATACTCTAAGCCCCCACAAGTTCTATTTCTATCTAGGAGGTCATGAAGCAATTTTAGATTACAAAGTAGCAGAAACGGCCAGGGCTTAGAGATATAGCCACAGGGACAGGAGGGTATGACATCTTGCAACAACCCACAGTTTGAGATATTTAATTCACTCATATAACAACAAAAACAGAAAACCAGTAGGACTACCTAACCATCTAATTAACATGTGTATCATTGCAATACTCAAAAGATTCCTACTTCCCCATTTAAAACTGCAAATATTTCCTCTCGATAAAATTTTCCACCCTGAAAACCATTCCAGTGATTTTTCAGAATATCCTGATGAAGGCCATGGTCCATATTGTTTATATCCTTTCTAAATTATAAGAGGGACTAGAAAAATGTTATAAAATAAAAACAGCCCACTAGCTACATTTAGTAAACCACTAAAATGAAACAGAAAACCAATAATGCCACAGGGTCCAAAGAGATAGAATTTAAATGGTGGACTGAACAGACACATCTGTCTCCCTTCCTATCCCAAATCTCATTGAAATTAGGCAAACACATATTCTATAATGTCTGTGCCAACACTAGGGAAATTTTTTATCGTAGATATAAATTTGAAAAAAAAAATCCCTCAACAGATGGAATTAACTAAAAGAGAAAGAAAAGTAGAATAAATCAAAGTGCAAACTTATATGGGAGAAATCTATAACTAGATCAATTCTCCCTAAAGAAAATCCACATAAAGCTCTACCCAGAGTCACCTCCACTTAGAGTCAACCATATACAGGGTCAAGAAGTAGTAACCGGAATAACTATGAAAGAGCCATGGTGTGAACAGGTGGGGTAGTTTGCAGCCTTTTCCCATGCCTTTGTTTATTCTGTGACTAGCAGCCATAGCGTTTACCACTACAATCAAGTCCTAAAACCTGCTTTCTAAATAAAGTGAACCATCTGTCTTGGAAAGGCTCTTAGCCAGACTATAGGCAGAAGCAACCCAGAGCTTGAGATATCCAGAATCTCCGCAAAGACATCAGAGGAGAAATCAGTAAAGAATTAACTGATGCCAGCATGCGCAAAAACCAAAAACATCATACAGCCTTTGATCTATTGCCTCATGCAACAAATATTTCCTCTATGCCCTCAAATTAACAGACATGACTCAGCGCCTTCAGGGGAGACTCTGGTGAAGAAGTGATCAAGTTCTTTCCCTGCTCATGCTTCCATTCTGATGAGAAGGAACAAAATAAATGAGTACATCTACATTGATCGCATCATGCAGTGCATATGCTATGAAGAACAACCACAAAGGATGGCAGGAGATGGGATAAAGAGTAACAGTCAATGATAAGAAGACAGGAAGTACATTTTGGGTGAGACCCAATTAAAATGCTATCTAGAGAAAGAGACAAAAGATGCCAAGGCCCTGAGATAGGAACGTATTTCCCCAAGCAGCAAGAAGGCCAGTATGACTGCAACACAATGAGCAATGAAAGAGGTGATCGACTTGATGGAAAATAAAGAGAAGTGAGCAAGTTCTTGACCATGAAGGGCCATTCTGATCATGCTAAGGACTTTTAGGTGTTATTGTAAGTGTACCGGAAAGCCATTAGAAAATTTGTTGCTATTACTGGTTTTGCTGTTGTATTTTTTCCAAGGAGCAACATGGCTTATGTCCTAAAAGATTATCTAAGTAGATATTAGCATAGAGTGGATAAAACAAAAGCAGAGAGACCGTATTGGAGGTGACTGCTCTACAAATGAAAGATGCTGGTGACCTGGATTAGGGGCATGGTTGTAGAGTGGTGACAGGTGGTCAAATACAGCATTTGTCTCAAGTTGGAAGGGGCAGCACTTATTTCTGCATTGGACATAGAATACAGGAGAAAGGGAAGAGACAAGGATGAGTCTAAGGGTGGCATGAGCAATGAGGCCAGTGGTATCATCATATCCTGTTATCTGGGCACCAGGAAAGAAGCAGACCTGCCCTAAGGTGGGGCAGTTTGGAGTCTGTCATAATTGAGAGGCCTGTTAGTCATCCAAGTTCAAGGTACCAAGTAGGTAGTTGGATTCATGAGCTTGTAGTTAGAGACAGAGATGAGAGGTGGAGAGTTCCAACTCTAGAAAAATTCTAAAACAGAGCACTATGATCAGGAAAGTAGAGTGGGGCGGGGGCAGAAGGCATACCTCTTGTATGTATTATCCAGCTAAATCTCCTGCCCATACCCTTCAATTACAAGGCAGATGCATATATAGGAATCTTCAAAGAGTAACAGTAAAGTGCAAATTAGACCCATAATGACAAAAAAAAATACAGAAACCCAAATATCAACAAACGCATGTGGAATAAAACTGCAAGAAAGTGAGGTAAATAAACATATTAATCGGAATAGGCTAATTCTTGAATCATGTACATAAAACTATCAATGGCTTAATGAAGTGTGTTTTTCACAGACATCACAGTCCATTATTGCACGTTGATGGAAGATGAGATGGAAAGGGAGATTATGTCCACAACCATTCAGGGATCCAGAGTCCTATACCTGGTAGCTCCCCTAACATCTATGATTCAAGGCCTACTATGGGATTCTTTGCATCCTGTCAGCAATAAAGTGATTAGAATGCCAACACCTTCTTCTTCACCTCCTTTCTGGGGAGTACGTTAGGATTAAGGCCCAGAAATGACTGTTTTTCTCATTCTACTAGCCAAAATTCAGTATGTGGCCCATTTAACCAAAGGGAAGGCTTAAGGAGAAAAATGAAATGGGATTTCAGGACACATAACTTGTCTTTGCCACCCCAACCCAACAAGCAGAAAAACTAGCTCTTAAGAAAATAGTTAATAGAATAAGCAGAAGAAAATTTTTGAGATAACAATAATTACCTTATGGAATTTGATAGGATCTCATATCCACAGGAAAAAGTGGTTGGTATCACAAAAAGGAACACCAAAAATATAATCACTATAAAAATAACATTGTATTTATGCTAAGCAGTCGAAAGTGGCTACTAAAGACTTTGTGAGTTACAAGTTTGATCCTCAGAGTTGTTCCCAAAACAGGACAGAGAGATGAAGATGCAAACGAAAAGTTAAGATACACCAAGGATGGAAATAGTGATTCTAACATTTTTCTAATAAGACTTTAAAAAGTATAAAACACAAGTCTGCTCTTTAGGTCTGTAAGTCTGTTTCTATTTTGTAGATAGGTTCATTTGTGCCATATTTTAGGTTCCATATATAAGTAGTATCACATGGTATTATGATGGAAGATTGTATTAAAAAAAAAGAATGCAGGATTGGATTAAGATGGTGGAAGAGAAGGACTGGAGCTCAACTTCTCTCATGAAAACAACAAAATCACAACCAAATACCAAGCAACCTTCAACCAAATGGATTGTAAACTTTCAAAAAGACACTCTACTCCAGAAGACAAAAAGGAGACCACATCAAGAGGTAGGAGGGACAATTATGCACTACAAGCAACCCCATTTCTCCCAAGTGGGAAGCCCTACAGATTGGAAAGTAACTATCACAGAGACTCACCTACAAGACTGAGAGTTCTGAGCCGCACGTCAAATCCCCATAGAAAATATCAATGAAACCAAAAGCTGGTTCTTTGAAAAGATCAACAAAATTGATAAACCCTTAGCCAGACTTAACAAGAAAATAAGAGAGAGGACACAAATCAATAAAATTAGAAATGAAAAAGGAGAAGTCACAACAGACATCACAGAAATACAGAGGATCATAAGAGACTACTATGTGCAACTATACGGCAATAAAATGGAAAACCTAGAAGAAATGGACAAATTCTTAGAAAAGTACAGTCTTCCAAGA